>JAPYYT010000831.1:0-59661 GCA_030522565.1 Ceratosolen corneri | reverse complement strand
CGGGAAAAGTTTCGCTATTTACGCTGCTGCTGCTGCTGCTGCTGCTTGCTACCCCGAGCCGAATTGATCTTTCTCACCATGTCCGATCATATTTGCCCTCTCGTGCGTGTGTACTCGAGAGAGGCAGCCCCCGGCCCCTAGGCAACCCTCCCTCCCGGCCCGCCGCTTCATTAAACTCCATTGGCATTCTCGTTGCTCGGTATTGTCAGCGTGCATTCAGCAAGTTTCGAACGGAGGTCAATGACAGATTTCGCCAGGCGACCTTCGCTGCTTTTCGCCAACGTGGGGTACATTGGCTTCTCTCGGCGTCTTGACTTGGGCGTCTTGCCGGCGTCTCGTTCGCCTTAGGCGATACTAATAAAGCCCGGCGAACCGCGCGATTAAGGACACGACATTGTTGATTTAATGATAATTGACAATGAGGCGTTGCACGCGTTTATTTGGATTTCTATTAGCCAGCTTATTGAGGTGCGAGCCGCGTCTTTGTTGCTAGGTTGCCACAATAACTTATTTGCCAACCGCGAGAGACTCGCGCGCCTCATCTATAAATAGTCGACTAATTAATTGCACGTATTTCCAGACAATAATCTACTATTGAACATATTGAACATTTGATGATAATAATGCAGTGGCTGGCTGGCCGTCTATCCCCCCCACCGCCGCTCCACATCGTCGAGGCGCCGCCAAATTTATTATTTAAAAGATTACTCCTCGGCGGCTCTCTAAAGAATTTCCTTGGATGAATGCGAAATTTTACGGGCTACAGATACGAAGAAGCAACGAGAAAAAAAATGGAGAGACAAAGAGAGAGAGAAAAGATGTCAAGTCCTTGAAAGTAAAACTCTTTTATCGACGGAAAAGTTTTCTTTATTTATTTTCAACTCATGCGTCATGTGTAAGGAAATTTCGTCTCTCGTGCCTTTTAATACCAATCTGCTTTAGTGCTGCTGGGAGTGCATTTTTTCTTTTCTTTTTTCCTCTGCTTTCCTTTTCTTATTTCTGCTTTTCAAGTAGACAACTTTACATTATATCGATTAACTTTCGATACTTTTAATAGTGGCTCGCGGTCTGCTTTAATGACTATTCCATTAAATCTACTTTAGGTATCCGACGCGATAAATAATATCGACCGACTTTATAATTTACAATATATATATTTTTTAATCATTGTAATTAGCAGCGAGTAATTTTCATTTTAGTCTCTGGAGCATTATCAAGACTTTCATTTTAAATGGCATTCGACGCTCGAAAAGCGTTGTGTGTTATAACACACAACACACTGCACCTCGAATAATAGGGAAATTGATTCTTATAATTGCTTCGTGCCTGATATTCCATTACATGACGATAGAGCACTGCGAACATGTGTGTATGTGGGCCTTCACTAACAATTAGCCGCCGTGCCCCGGCTAATCTTTATAATTTCGAGCGTTCCGCGATAAAATCTGTAGTTATCTATTCATTCTGATTGACTTCCATTTCATTAAACGAAAGTCTACGCTAATGTCACTCTGGAATCCAATTTCAAGAAGAATCCACGACTCATTATTATTATTATTATTGTGTGCCGTTGAAGGGCTTCGTCGGCCAGCCGGAGAACGAGAAGAAGGCCTTTACAACTTTCTCCAACTAATATATTACCGTGATACACCAACAACCGCCCAATGAATTAATATATCTAATATATCTTTTGAACTTGGGAGCCGCGCGATGTAATTACGCTGCGCCTCTGCCAACTCAATTCTCGCTCAACAAAACGGCCCAATATCCAATGCGTACTGGGGCCCACTCTTTTTCCACATTAAAAATTGCTTAGACATGCTGGCGGTTAATGAGCCGCGGCCAACACGTAACCGTTAAGCATAATGCACGACATACGTGTAATGGCACTCGAGATGTCGTTAATATAAATGGGGGGGGGGGGCACGTTTAATCGATAATTTTCACTTTTTCGAAACTCTTATTCGTCCTCGTTAACGGCCCACATCTAATCTCAAGTATTTCGGCATCATTTCTAATATCCGCCTCCCCTCGCCCACGACCCAGCAGTCGTTAATTTAAGAGACAATCTCCCTCGAACGATTTGCATTCCCTTGTTAGGGTAGCGAGACACGAATTCGCCGATCCCCCTCTTGCCATCCGAATGAGCATTCGCACGAGACATTAACGATAAAACACTCAAGACAGTCAGCGAGTATTCAGGCATCAATGCTGCCACACGGCCATGAAGAAGGAAACTTTGCCTCCCCCCGACACACAGCCCAGCAGCACGCACACCAATGAGCACGCGCACTTCAAAGCGAAACAGGTGTTTAATGCAGATAGGGCATCTAATGATTCGAAAGCGAAGATAAAATCCGTTGGCGAATACGTACCTGCGCGACCACAAGCTCTCTCCCCTCTCTCTTTATATGCCTTTATATGCCCGAACAATTGCACGAGCTTGTACATAAATATCGAGCGATCGACTCGCCTCGCTACTCATGACTCGACGACGCCTCAATTAAAATTCACTTATTGAACTTGCGCTTTTAAATGGGATTTACGGAAGCGCGCTTCCCAGTCGTCTTCTGTCTTTCTTTTGGCCTCCACACACTAATGCACTCTCTGCTTGGAAAACGGAAACATTGTCGAAAGCAGCTTCTTCGCGCTTTTTAGACGCCATTGTTACCATTCATTAGATAAACGGCGGATTTACTGAGCAAGTGACACGCCATTTGCTGTGGGTTGGTTCTCTTTCTCTTGGATTTTTCTCGCTTTTTTTGCCTTTTTTTTGGCCCCCTTTTTGAAATAGCTTATGCGTTTGTTCCATCGTAAGCTTTCAAGAAATAATCGCCAATATCTTTACTCTTAGAAGAGTTTGTGTGTTCAAAATCGGGATTCCAACGAGAAAAAATGGTGCTCGGTATGCTCTGTACGGACGTGTGGCTCACATTAAAGAAAGATAAGTGAATAATAGAACAATTCCGAATGAACAATACAGTAATTTCATAGTAATTTGTAAATTCAATTGCATAACTGTTCAAGTTGCTTCTAGAATGACTTCGACTGGCTCGCGTGATAAATCAAAGTGAAATTCAATTCAACAATTTGTTATCATTCTTGGGATTAATATCGGCACTTTTAATCGCATCAGCCCTGCACACTGAGCACATTCAATAATTATAATCTAATAGAGTATTTATGTAAAAAAAAAAAATACCAACACGAGCAAGCTTTTAAGCCGCCATGATATTGATGATGGCCGTCAATTGTAATGAATAAAGAAAGGGAGAGAAGAAATCTTTTCAAAACTTTCATCCAGCTGTATTACCACAAAATTACAAGTCATCAAAAAGTTATAAATGACTTATCCCCCCCCCCGTTGATAAAAGTGAATGCTAATTACAAGATGTAATTGAATTATTGTTGAACTCTTTATTAACAAGTGAAAATGTACCGGCTTCTTAAGTCCATTAAAGCAGAACTTTTATGTTATTAAAGCCGATAGTCGCAAATATTATGGTCATTATACATTGCGATAAATTTACTTTGAGTTTGATTAAACACAACTCGGCTCGCACCTTAATCGCTACGTGCTACTAATGGCAATATTATTCTAAATATTTTTTTAAAAACGCTACGAGTCCAGATTGATCTCAAGGCGAGAAAAAATTTACATAACAATAAGGATAATGTAAATTCCCATCCCGCTAGGCTCAATAATTCCCAAGTGGCGGCTTTCATTTAAATTTCGTTAAAATTTTTGCCAAATGGTTTCTCCCTCCCCTCAATACGACGCTCCCAATAATAACGACAATAAGCCATTTTATATGCGGCAATTAAACAACAAAGAGGCAACCATCTTACCAATCTTACAAAATTATATCGGCCACCTTGAAATCACGTCCGAATCACGTCCGAATCACCTCGGAATCACGTCGGGATTGCTCGACGAATCATTCCAAAATCCAATGGAAATGCGAATAATCTGCAGTTCTGCACTAAGCTCACATCGCAATTCATAATTACCGCTATCATTAACCAAAGTCATTCTCCCCGGGACATTTCAATCTTCCCCGTAACCCACAAACTAATAATAACCGCCATTAATTGCCATTAAATCGCGAGCTCCGGCTCGGCAATACAATAAAAAAAAAAAATCGCACTGAACCGGATGCGAGACACTTTCAGCCTAAATTCACATTACGAGTATTCGCACGCCGAGAATTCGATTTGGAAAAGTGCTAATGCCAAGGCCTGAAAAGCACTTGGCATCCTCGATATCCAACGTGCGATATTTAAAATTCGAAACAACTTGGCTCCCTCGCAAAACAACTTCACCTGCACTCCACCAACTAAAATCTACCTCCAACCTCTACACATACATACAACCTCCACGTACTGCAAGAGAGCATAAATCCCTTCATCCCTTTTAATATCCCGGCACTCGGCCCTGGAACGAGGAGAAGAGATTCTCCTCCCCTCTGGACAACCAACAGGCAGCCAAACGTCACGTGCTCGCGGCTCCATCGGCTTTTCCGAATTTTCGCGCGGGAAATTCCGAGTCAAGCGGACGCCTCGACGTGGTGGGGAGGCCGAGGCGGCAGGAGAAGGCGGGAGGATTTTTGGGGCAAGGAACTCGCGGCCGCCGGCGACGGCCTCGGGTGCATCGCACTTTCCTCTCCTGCACGCCAGTTGTTGCCCTCGCTCCCCCCACTACGCGCCCCCAAGTAAATAATCGGCGAGCGGCTTCCCGCGCACAACACGCCGGCGCGAGTGCCCCCCACTCCCGCGCGACCCACACGCGCACGCACACACGCCCCTCCGACCCGTCCTCCTCCTCCCGGAGGGAGATAGAGTGCGCGCGCGCGCGTGCATTTCAGCCTTTCGAGGCGGCGGCGGCAGAGGGGGTGGCGGGGTGGGGGTGGGGGGCGATCGGTGGTGTATAGGGGTCGGAATCGAGTGGAGTGGAGTGGAGGGGGTGGGGTGAGGTGTGGGTGGAGGCGACGTAGCAACTTTCTCTCTCGTCCTTTACCCTCCCGGCGGAGGACTTGGCCCCTCGCGCGTGGGCCGCGTGTTTTTCGACCTTTTCCTCGCTCGGCGCTCGATGAAAAGCAGAGCCACTGGCGGCCACTGACCGGCCAAATTCGCGTGGGCTTTCATTTTCTTTGGCTGCGAGTGTGTTGGGAGCTGCGGCTCTCACAGCGAGGCTCGAGCCGCTTTTCAACACGGCTTCTCTACAGATTACAAGCTGCGATCGCTATCGATCGCGGGCATGTCGCTTAAGCCACGCGATCCACTATCGCGCGCATTTATTCGGCTCTCTCTCTCTCTCTCTCTCGCTCGCTCGCTCGCTCGCACTCGGCACGTGGATCGCCGAGGTTCGTGTTGCGCCGAGTCCAAAGTTCAAGCTCCCAGACTTTTCATCTCCGTCTGTCCGCTCGGACGTGTTTTCCCGGCGAGATTAGGGGTTGAGGTGGGACATGGTATTGTTGGAGCTCGGTGGGCATTGGTGCGCACGCGCGGCCATCTCGCGGCTCGCATATTTGTTGGAGCGAGTCATTGGCGATTAATGAAGAGGCAGCAGCGTCTCTTTACGGTTGCATTTGGATTTCTTTATTTACGGCATGTAGATCGCTGCCTCGATAAGGATGTGTATCGGCTTTTTCAAATTGCAAAACTTTACGCTCGCGTGTAAGCCTTTACGGCATTTTACGTATTCTTTATTAAATGTCGATTCCTGTGACTTTAATTTCTTTTTAAGAGAAAGTTTTTATTAGCAATAAAGGCCCGTGATTGGCTTCAATTTACCGGGAAACGTTCACATGTGGCAACGAATGCACAATCGCAGGCACAATTTAGAACGACGATTATTAAATTGTTAATATCTTTTTATTGTGTAGGCCGTTTATTGTAAGGTCGGTGCAATGTATTTTTAAAGAGAAAAATTATAAGCATCTTCGCTCTCTAATATCATCATCGTCATCGTCATCGCTTTACGAATTTCGTTTCGTTCGAAGGGCCGAGGAATGCAAGGACTATAATTAACTTTTAAGCCGAATAGAAGTAATCATTGAAGTTCATCTAAAGTTATAGTTTTAATGTATATTATATACCGTTAAATTGCAATATTTGCATAATTTAACTCAATCTCATTGATTTGAGCTTTAAAATTTCGAGCTCTCGTTCGATAATATAAGATGCCAGTTTCAAGCTAACAAAGAGCAAAACAAATGTATATTTCTTAGAATGTCAGAGTGAGTAAATAATTCATACCCTTTTCTCCTCTGAATTTTTCAACTATACGAGTATTATTCCTTGTTTACTATTAGTGCACATGAATTATGAAATGCCGTATAGGGCATATTTCTTAATGTCGATTGGCTTGTAATTACAAAGAATATCTTGTATATTATGTTGTTAAAAGTTAAATTTCATTTTAGGCGGATGAGCTCTTAAATATTAATGATTTTAATTTAAGAGGCCTAATTGACAGGTAAGTGATTGGGAGAACTATAATGTTACTATATGCTCTCTATGAAATAAAATAAGACTTCTTTCGTTTCAAGGCAAATAATAGCTAATGAAATAATTGCAATGGCTTACTTAAAAACAAATAGCTGGAAAAGCAAAATCTCCGCATATGTTATATTGTTTGGAAAACTTTTTCTACGCTCTATAACACGATGTATGTGACATGGTTTTGTCTTTTGTTACGCTAAACCTTGAAGTTAATTAATGAACGTAATGTAAACCAATCGCAGATTACAATTCGTTTAAGGATAAAATATTATAACTTAATGTTCAGGCAAATTATAAATTTTATTCAATCTTGTTGTTTTATTATTACTCAAGTCAGGCGAGTGGCAATATTTTTAAAATTCTCTTTCGAAACGAACATAAAAGATTCTTCTTATTACATTTGCTGACAACTGGTACTTTCATTTTTATTACAACTATTTTATTATTAATTTTCAAGTTACTCTCTACTTTAATAAACGGTATTTGAGGAAAGGAATTTTTTTTCCTTCTTTCTTCTTTTTTATTAACTTGGAAATGGTTTAATGCTTGAAGACACAAGGAGAGATAAGATTAATAGATTCTTTCTCAAGTATTAGAATCCTTAAAACTTTCTTAAATCGTTATATTTTAATTCTTGACTTTGCATATGCGATACCTTAAACATGATTTATAAACTCCTTGGAACATCGAGAATCTCTATCTCCTATATGCATGAACTATATATCGATTTCTTAACAAGGATAATATCGACATAATTTTAGATTTCTACATTAAAGCGGATAAAATAAGAATATTTATGCTATTCGTTCCTGTAAAGGCCAAAAGAAATGTAGCTGTAATAATAAGCTGCTTATGGTAAAAAAAATGTTTACTACAATAAGGAAAAAAAGTCCATGTTTGATATAAGTGTAAAGGTAAAAATCCTCGTGATAATTTATTTAAATACACTTTTAGAATTAGAAAACTGAAAGTAATAGTACATTCTTTATTGCGCAAAAATATTGTAAAAAAGCTGTAGTTTGTATTTAGATTTGTCATACATTGGAAATATTACACAATATATGACACATCCAATTTCAGTTTTAAAATTAATTTTATATTGGCAACATTTGTTTTTTTACGTGAATTTATGCATTCTGATTTTTAATCTGGAAAACTGTATTACACGTGTATAGCTTACAGCAGTATTTGTGCCCTTAAATTGTAAGAACAGATTTTATAATCATATTTATGAGTTATATAGATATACATTGAATTTACAAGCTACACCCACATCACACCCATATACACATATATATATAAACAGACGTTGAGTACGTTTAATAATAAAATAAATATTTAATTGCATTATCTGAAAATAGATGTCATGTCCGAACGTTATTGGAACCCATAATTAATGTACATTTACTATTTTGACATTGTATCGCTTTCAAGCAATTAAGAAGTGAAATACAATTAAAATAGCTTTATGTAGATGAATAAATAAGTTTGTATTATTTATTAAGGATAGTAGGAAGAAAATTGCCAGCCGAACCACGCGAAAATAGGCTAATGTAACTCGACGCTAAGATATTGGTAGGCAAATAAAATGTAGGAAAAGGAGTTGACAATTTGTAATGTGCAATGTCAAAACGTCGATTACGTTGGCACTAAGAAACATGAAATTTTCATAACGAAAGGCAATAAGCGAAGCATAATACAATGAAGAGAAAAAAAAAACAGAAAATGCAAAAGAGAAAGAGGCAAGAAGTAGTAGGGCAGCCTATAACCGCCTTAATACTACATTATTAATTGTGTATATCAACGCTTATATTTAATGATAATTATCGCAGCGCCGAATGGCACGGAAAAATGTGGGCAAACCGAAATATAATTTTAATTACCCTGGTTTTAAGAATACGAGACAAGTGAAATAAATCAGAAAAATGGAACGTGTTTGCTGGGGCAAGGGAGCGAAAAATGTGAACACGGGAACGGCGCTTAGAAATAGCCTCGCGCTCTCGTACTATGACCTCATTTTTTTTCCGAAACATTTCCCGCGGCATAAAAGACTGACCTCCCTTTCTCTCTCTCCCCGTCTCGCTCACTCGCTCGCTCGCTCGCTCGTTCGCTTGCTCGCTCTGCTCCCCCTTCCTCCCGCCCTCTGTCGTCCTCTCGCTCTCTCTCGCTCTCTCCCTCCCTCCCTCCTTTTTAGCTTCGTCAATGTCTCTCTCCATGCTTGGTTCGGAAGGTTTTAAAGAAAACGGCGAGAAAAAAGTGGAACACCCGAGTCGAGTCATTCGTTAGAGTGGTTTTCTTTTGGTCTAAATTTGCCATTTTTTTTTTCTTTTTTTTTTTTCATACCTACATGTATCGATCCGACTTCCGCAATTTCCGATATTTTACCTTCATAAGCTATACATTCAAGGCTAAGCTGCGACGGACTTTCAGGTGCGCGACATATTTCTTCCCAAGCAGATCCTCTCTGTACTTTATTAAGCGAACGGTTAAGCGAGCCAAGTCTCACTCAACTTGACAATTTCATTTTCCAATTCCCACGAAATAGTTCTCAGTAATTTAAGTAATTGACACGGGGCACAACTGGCCAAGATCTATTGTATAAAAGTAGTGTAATTTTTATAAGACCTGAAGTAATTACAACTCGTCCTTACAGTACTCGAGCTCCAGCTACTAAAAATAGCGTAACATGACTTTCAAACCATAATTCTGCAAAAGTTTATTAAAGTTTTCAAACCTATACACCTGAAGCCCGAGGAAAGCAACGCGAGCATTTTATTTTCTCGATCTTAATAAATTCGTTAGCAGCCAGCTGAATGAAGAAGAGAGAGAGGCGCGATTGCTAAACAATTCCCGCCCGAATAATCAAAGTCACTGGCTCAAGTCGTTTTTAAATCATTTACTTTCCCAACTGATGTAACGTAATCTCAAAACCTCTCTAAAATCCAACGGGATCTTTATTAAGCGCAGCCAGGATCATTATTTATTCCCCCAAGTCGAATACAAATCATTGAGGTCGTTTTTTTTTTTCGTCTTATCTACCATTCGCTGCACTTACCGCTTCACCTCTTTCGTATTTCACTGACTCATCACTTTTCCCTCTCTCCCTCCCTCAGCGACGCACACACTTTTTCGACCTGTGGAATGACCTATTTTCACAAAAAAAAAAAAAAAAGGAAAAACAAAACAGCGTAAAGCGGGTCGCGTGCGCGCGCCAGGAAGAAGATTTTAGTTTTTAAGGGCACGTCACGTTCTACTGATTTTACTGGAGTTTTTAAGCAGCCGAAGAGTATAAAAATAGCCTCTCAAGTATTTGTATTCTGATATTGTTAATAAATTGGTCCTGCGATTTATATTTATTTTGGACTGTGACCCCCTTGTGCCGGTGGATCTCTATTTTTGCACTTTTTTGCACTCAAGTCCGAAGGCGACAAAGTGCAACCAAGCCGATGCCAAATGTGACACCAGGACGAGCAAACATTTGACAGTTGAGTTGCCTTTATTTGGCCGTAATAGAGCATTGTCTATTTTATTTTAAATTTTGGTTGTAATTAGCTGGGGCTTCGGAGAATGCACGTACAATCATAGTATCAATGCACTCGGCGAGCCTCTTGTTTTTCTTTTTTTTCATAGACAACTTTATTCCCATCCTCGAACCTTCTTTTCCAATTAAAATCACTAGTTTCATTAATTCCACGCTTTTTTCCAAGCCCATCGCCACGGGTATACTAAATTTTAAGTGCCGTACTTAATGTACTCAATTATACATCGATAGGTTAAATATATCTCTCGTGTGTGTAAAAAAAAATTTTATTTATCATAAACATTGGCTTTGTGTTGTTGTGTATTATTTTTACGTTCTTTATACGTTACGTATATTATTGGCACATGATTATTTGGACTGAAATACAAATGCCATTTAATATCGAAAGCTAGAGAAAGAGAAAGTTAAAATATAGATTCAATAATAGCAAGATATAAATCATAAGCCTCGCGATTTATCGAATTTTCATGCGTTCGTATTCTATTGCCCGTTGCATGAAAAGCCAAGTGATATATAATTGTACGATAGTTTTAATGTGCGTTTCACAGAATTTGAAACAATATTTTACAACAGTGTTCCAGCATTTACGTGAATTTACATAAATGATTTTACTGGCAATTGGTGACGACTTTAGGATTCACGAATTTCCCAATTGCCGATTGTCTGCATTCGGTCGCTCATCTTGTAATTGCACTGACGAGCCGATTCAAGAAGAGCAATAATTTTTTATCGTATCCGTGTAAATTATTCCACGTGTGAGAAAGGGAAAAAAAACTCATTCTGCCTAGTTATCGCTATCTTGTCGAGCTGCCGATAAGATGTAATCAATCGCTGACGAAACAATCCACTCTGATTTATATTTTCATTTACGGCCCCATTGGTTCAAGAGGAAATTATTAAGTAATAATTGCCGTTACCTTTATGAAAATTAATTTCACTCTGTCATTAATCAAGTGGACTTTTTACGAAGAGAAGCTGTTTGAGCCAGTGCTTCGACGATTTGTTTAAGAATTAATGATTTTAAAACGTGAGAAGATAAAGTTAAGGCGGTCGAGTAACGATCTCAATTAATCGTCCGATAAAAAGGAAAAGCAATAATGATCAAATATTTGAATTTATATACATAAATAAATAATAATAATATATATATATATGTATTGCTATATCCGGTAAATGCTACACATTGCTACTTGTCATACCGAAAACCTTGATATTGCGCGCTTAAGGAAATGAAGTAATGTCAAAAATTTATATTTACAAACATGCGATGTAACGTAACCGCCTGTTCTTTACTGTTATTTTTCATTATTGCTTCTGTCAGGCAAACTTTTTCTAACAATTTAGCTTTCACTTTTAGTATTTTGAAAATGTTATTTACATTACGGTAATAGTTTGCATGATATGAAATATCATGCAAACGTACTACTTTAGAGACAAGTAATGTGTTATAGAATATACACACACACACACATATATATATATATAGAGAGAGAGAGAAGTAATTTTATGCATTCAATTTATTTGTATATTGCAGAAAGTAAATTATACATGTAATTTTACACACAAGCGGTTTAGAATAATAAATGATAATAAATGATCGCGAATATATATGTATATATATATATATACTAAAAGCTATCCGCTCTCCTTTCTTTTTCACTCTCTACTATTGTCCAATCGACGTTTTAAAATTTCAAGTTCGCTCTGTAAAGTGAAATATCATTTCTCATAACCTAGTGGAGAAAGCCTCCGCTCTGTTTTTCTCATTAATTTAACTGCACGCTGTCGCAAAAAGATTTTATCTCACTTCTATTGTATTTTATTTTATTTCACTTTGCTTTATTATATCGTAATTTGTTAAACTCGTCGATTTGCGCCTTCCTGCACTCTTCTGTGATTGTCGCACGTGTCGCGAGTACACAATCATGCGTAAACCATCGCAACAATGATAAACAGCGAAGTGAGCTGTCGATTTTACTTTAATAAAAGTTTTTCAGTCGTAGTTACCTGCACGTGTGTCGATGTAATAATACTCTCCTGTGAATTTTCTTAGTAATGAACAGCGAAAGTTGTGCAAACTCAGTTCTAAAGAAATTTTCAAAACTACAAAGCCGATTATGGTAATTGAATATTGTTAATTTTGCCCTCAAAGTAACATGTAACTATTTGTAGTGAGAAACATTGGCAGATCATAATGGAATTACTTAAATTTTCATGTCAATATATTTATTAGACTGGGAGTCCAAGTGTGCTGACCATATTGATGTAATGCGTAGCTACTGGAATACATTCTGTATAAATAGGTTGGTTCGAGTTACGGTTATATCGTAGTTTATTTACACTTTTGAACTTGTAAACGACAATGCCAAATCGAAATAGAGCAATCTACTATAATAATTCATCCACAATAAGTCTTATAGGCGTCAATTTTCATTTTCGTAGTCTGAAAATTCTTCGTGTATTAATTTAAATGCATTACACCCAATCTGTATTATTATTATTATTATTGTTATTATTACTATTCTTGTTATTCTTGTTATTATTATTACTGCGTAGAGTAGCCATTCTCGCTGGCGCTATTGTTCATCGTTATTTGTTAATTAATATTTCATTATTATATTAACTATTATTTTATTTCATTATTGTTTGTTGGCCATTATTACGGGGAGTGTTATTACGAATTTTCATAGGGTTTATTTAATCGATTGGTCTCCTCCACCGGCTTATTGTCATAACATACGGGAGAATTGATTTTCTTAAAATATTAAATTATGGACAATTTAGTCCTCGTTCATCTCGAGTGCTCGTTACATTGGTCCCAATGGCAAATGTAATAACTCGCGTCCCAATGTGAATGGCATTATCAGCGCTTAATTAGCGCGAGCTGCCACAACAGTTTCCCAAGAAACAAAAGAGCAAGCAATTTTTACCTCGACTCTTTAGTTGTGAAAAGTGTCGGCGATTAGCTAGCGGCACGAGCTGACAACAGTAAATCTACGCGAATAAACGATAAAGCGAAAAAGACTCGAAAGAGCGGCGATTTGCATGTAACGAAGAATTTCTCTTTACGAATTGACCTTAAACTCGCAAATTGTGCCCCGTGGCAGAGAATGACTTAATTACTCGTTCCAACTGGGATTCGTAAGCGGCGAACTGGCAGCCTGCTCAACGAAACAAAAAGTTATTGTAATCGCGCCACTCCAAGCGTCGCTCGCCTCGCACGCTCACTCCAAGGAATGCGGCGATAACGGTATCTGCCGAGCCCGGGGAAAACACTGATTAACGCGGAAAATTTCGAGCACTTGGAAAAGTAGCGGCGACGTGCGATATTGGCGATGTGTAGGAAAGTAGACGTGGGGGGGGGAGAGAGAGAGAGAGATAGGCAGCCGAGCGAGCGCTCGTCGTGAGATCGCCGAGGAAGACTTTGGCATTTCGCGTAGGTTAGGCAAATGTCGAAGCGACGCCAGCCGAGAGAGCGAGCGAGATGGACGAGGATCCGGGGTGGGGGTTCGAGGGGGGAGAGGCGCACGTTTACGACTTGGCTCCGTATCGCTCTCGCTCGTTTGCTGACGTACGGCCGAGCACCGGAAGTTGGAGGCCACTCTCTGACCTTGCGTCGCTCGCAGTTCTTCTCTCTCTCTCTCTCTCTCTCCCTCCCCCGAAGTTATGCATGCCCACATTCGCCGCCTCCTTCACTCTCTCTTTCTTTTAAATTCAATTAAGCGATAAATACTCCTTTTCGGTTTTGTGCTGCGCGCGGGGGCCAAAGAGCTCGGGCCGCCTGAATATTGAGTTTCGCGTTTCGTCACGTGAATTCTCCCAACTATTTTCGCAAATCGTCTTCGAGGTATGCTAATCCCCTACGATCCTGCGCGATTAGATGGCTCGGTAAAATCGATATTTTATAAGGAACGAGCTTAGATAAGTATTTTAACGAGCCTTCGTCGGGTGATTAGGATTTCTCCAGAGGACCCGAGATATTTTGAAGGGAAATTTAGAGATTCGAGTGTGTATCGATGAGAAGAGGCTTGGCGAAGGATAGCGAGTGTCGGAGCGAATACAAATCAAAAAGTATAATGCAAAAGTCGATTGCTCGTTGCGCTCACACGAGGAAGTTGAGCTAAAAAAATTTATCTACATTAAATGCAAATATTTTGTGAGATTTACATTATTAGTTAAGCCGTTGCTTGGCACTTGAAATTGTAATTATTGGAGCAACGATTAACGATCGCAGTCTCTTATTTATTTATCAGTCGCTTCATGATAATTACACTTTTAATTAATGCTCTACCGTATTATTTTTGCATAAACTTAAAGGGCTTGTCAATGGCTTGCCGATGGTCTAATAAATATGACTTCTATACTCGAGGAGAATGCATTTATTAAGTTTTATGCGGCTAGGCGTTATTATGAAGTCTTAAAAATTCCATTCCATTCTGAAAATTAATGCCAAGAGAAACTAACCAATGCTCTTGACGATTTATGTGAATTTCATTTTCTGTCAATGCGCCAACGAATAGAACGTAATATCTACGCGAATCTCCAAATAAGAATAGATTTTTGCACCAATTGAGAATACGAAGGACACCATCTACTATGCAGTGGTGATTTAATTTGGGGGACGGGGGGGGGGTGAAAGAAATAAAGAAATTACTTGAACTCTCGTAACAATGCCCTTTCGTTAAAAGGAATTATTCAGCGAATTTTTCAAGACTCAAATCCCGAATACACCCGCATTAATATTCATTCTGTGGATGTCTTAACAAATATCATCGCAAATGCAAAACCAAAATAAAAACTGGAAATTGTTTATACAATTACTGGAATACAATTGCTGGATAAAACATATTTATCAGTTCGCCAAGTAGCATCGTTAACGTTATTATCCGCTTCTCCATTAAATTGCTAGCAAAGCAGCATCTTTGCCCACACTTATGCGCAACAATTTAAACGAAGAGACATTTTTAAAAGGAATTTTCAATTCGTCGGGTTATACGCCTGCGCCGCCGCCCACTTGTTAAAAGTCAAATTACATCAAGCAATTAATAAAAATGCCCCAACACTCTTCAAAAATCCCTCGCCTTATTATACTCGTATTTATAATTGACATCCCCGTCGATTAATCACAACACTCTGACAATTTTTACACATACTCTATAGGCACAACCTCACTCGAAAAACATCCGTCAAGATCTCGATCGTCCAACCGCCCGAGCCCAAAGTTAAGATATCGAGCAGCGTCCCCCACCCCCACCCCCCAACCAATAAGCGTCCCGTATCATCGCTCTTATTCATTTGCAGTCGGTGGCAAGGTTGAGCGAGGCAGCCGGGACCTCGGAACCGCGTCCTGCCGTAGAGACCTGAGCGGCCTGGGGGACAAAGGATCCGAGGCTAGAAATGATTTTCGCGCCGGGAACGAATGATCGGACGCGAGCCAACAGCTCGAGTTGCGCTCGAGCCAATCGACTTGGTCGAGGGGATACATTTTGTATATTTTGCATTGGCGTTATTATTATTTGGAGCCGCTGGCATTTGCGGGCGCGTATTTATAGATTCGAGGAAGTAAGTTGCGCGACTCGACTAGTAGACACCCGCGTACCTCCCCCGCCCGTATTCCACATCTGCCCAATGAATATTCTTTTCACGTCGAATCCCTGGAGCTCAATTGCTCATATCGTTGCTCATTCGTATCGAGCACCGCGCAATATTATAACAATAATAATAGCAATGGTTTTTCATCACCGCGGACTTTTATTCGCAATAACTAGATGCTCCTAGTACGCAGGCAATTACCGCAAATACACGCAAGTTGGCTGGACGTTGAATTTATCGAATTAATACGACATTGCACACTCGGCCACTACTACTTACTTGCCCATTCCGCGTCGGCATTGCACTTGTAGGTCTTTCGACAAAAGTGCATCGCTCGTGCCAAACTGCCAGCCCTCGGGCGCCGATGCAACGGCGAATACATCGCGAGTACATCTAATATTCACAATGACAGCGAAAACATTGCAGAGAGAGAGAGAGTGAGAAATTCATAAAAACGGCGGGAATCGCTTTGTTCCCGTCTCGCCAGCGACAACCCCATGATCCTCGACTGGCATCTCGGAACAAAGACGGCGCCTCTTCCCTGCAATCGGCAACTAATTTCGCACGGCGCCACTAATAAATGCCCCGGCAGGAGAGAGGCGGGAGAGAGGCGGGAGAGAGGCGGGAGAGAGGCGGGAGAGAGGCGGGAGAGAGGCAGGAGAGAGGCGGGAGAGTGGCAGGAGGGCCGACGAGTATATCGAATGTGGGCCTCCTTGAACGTCGCTGGAACCGTAAAATTGGGCCATTCAAGCCGATAGCACAGTATGTGCCGTTGGTAACAACGCCAGCTGCCACCCCCACCACCAAACTGCTTGGCCTCTGCCAAAGATGCCCGCTTATCATATAATAACATGCAAAGGGCCGATCTACGACTATTCATCCCCCATTGTCCTCCCCTCCGCTCCCTCGGGAATGCAGAAGCGAAAGTAAGGCTCCGACCGGAGTAACGAGATCTAGTTTGATGTGGGGGTGGAGGTGGATGCTCCTCTGGGTTTAATTGTTTGCTGGGGCCTTTGAGAGGGAGGTTTCGTTTTATAATTTTAGACGGTATGCCGCGCGCTGCTCTGTCATAGAGCGAGATTAATAGGACTTATTGGCAATATTATTTGCGGAGCGTTACACGCGGGATTATTTGATTTTAATGGGATGTTGGAGTTTAGATTGGCCAAGGGGCGTACGAGTAGGAGATGTTGTTGTTGTTGAATTTGGTGTCGAGCAGGTTGGATCGAGTTGGTATAGGTTGAGCAGGTTCCCCATTATATTGAGTAAATTGGCATTTTCAACTTGCCGAGATAATCAATGGAAGATCGAGGAGAAGAATGAGACGATTAGGTGTAAATGATATTTCGGGATAAATTGCTTGGGTGTCGGAAAAACACTTTGAGGCAGAGGAGCGAGGCGGCCAAAGTTAGCGGCAAAAAAGAAAATGTGTGGAAAGCATGTGTGCATTAGATGTTGATGTATTTGTTATCGGAGATCGGACGTATAAACGACAATATGGGATCGAAAGTTGTCCTTTTACATTTATAATTCAAGTCCCGAGTAAATCCGAGTTGGGATTGTATTTGTAATTAAGAGCGATGGGTTGTACAGTGTGGTGATACAATAATAATAAAAAAATGTCAACGATGATTTATGCTCATTTTATTATGTTAAGAATATGGTATAACGAATATTAAAATTAAATCTTTAAAATTAGGTATTTGGCAATCTTTCAGCGGAAAAATATTATTTATTATCCGATATTTGAAGATATTTGTACTATTAATAAGATATTATCGAGTGGATATTGAAATTCGGTTGAAGGAAATAAGCTTCGTTAAATTAGGTTTTACTTCCCAATCAATATCTACAATTATATTTTATGATGCTTCCTATTCAATAAGACATGTACCTCAAAATTATTGGACAATACTCCCTGCGAACAATTATGAATAAATAAATTGAACCTAAAGTCAAAAGTATAATTTGCAAATAAAAACCTCATATTGTGTTCCTCTCCCTTAATAACCGCCACGTCCGTATCTTTGATTGTGGATATTTTTAAGATTTTTCGAGAATTTAAGGAGGAAAGCCTTCGTGAAGCATATTTAGAAACAAGTATTAAATGAATTAATTATTATAAAAGAATCAATATGTATATATTAGTGATGATTGTATAATTTGCATAATTTTTATTAACGCTGAAATGTCAATAAATGCCGCTTTAGGTGAATATTCAAGTGCTATTATAAGTATTACGAATCAAGTATTACTAAAGTAATGTGTAATTTAAATGCACTCAATATTTTAAGATTAAGATTCAAATGTACGGTATTTGAGGCTGTTTTGTTACATCGCCCCATAAACAATATTTATTGCAGACTTTTCATAATTTTTAAATGCATGTTAAGTATGATCGCACGCTACTGAATTTTCTTCAATAAAGTAGTCAAATTTTTGTAGCGGAGAGTTTACGATTTTGACAATACCAATAATTAGCGTATAAATAACGAGTAGATAAATAATGCAAAGTAGAAAATCAATATTACTGCATATGAGACACATTGAGTCTGATTTTAATTCCGAAACTAGATCACATAATTCTTTCTTCCTGCTCCGATGTATATTTCAGAGAAATGCAATGCACATGTGCGTGCACACGCACAGAGACAACGTAGCAACGAAATTCAGCCTTATTATTATCGAAATGATGGAGCTTATGAATTAAATAGCTCGGCAAATCCCATTTAAATTCCGACTAAATCCTCAGGATTCGGCGGAATATTCAGTTTTCCTAGAGTCGCCAAGAAAAACTGAATGCACGCCTAATCAAGTGCGGCGTGTATCTGTGTGTGCTTACACACACACGTCGTAAAAATATGCTGCCTACTTTATCTGGTGAACTTTGACCAAGTATTTTATAGCCTTTTTCCCACTTAACGAGACAAATTTTTGCTTCATATTCAGGACATTCTGCACCGAATGAGGCCGTGCAATTCTTAGTTTATCTTTGGCAGACAATCTTCTATTCCCATGATTATACTCGATTATTTTAAATATTCTTGACCTTATTGATAGAGCTTGGCCCAATTAATCGTCAGCTCTATTTTGCACAAATATTATCACGCGTGCGCGTCGTATGTGATAAAGCTTGTGCAAATTGGAGTCTAAGGTAGACTTGCTTTGACAATGATTCAATTGTTTAAAGCCAAGTGACACCTTTTTAAATTCATAGTCACGGTGCTATCGATCCTCCCGTTACTCTACTGGAATATTGATAAAAAAAAAAACTCTACGGAATAATAATAATAGTAGTAGTAGTAGTAGTAATAAAGTTGGATCTTTAAATTATAACTAATAATATTTCATGGTGTTGAGCGTGTGTAGGCAATTTGTGATAAATTTAAGAAAATCTAAAGCCCAATCGAGCCATTTCATTAGTATTTAAGCAATAAAAGAAGGCAAGTCAACGCTCGCTAAAAATACATTTCTGGAAAAAGGATTAACGCGATGCAAAGAGAAAGAGAATGCAAAACCGAAGAGGTCAAGTACACGAGAATTGAGGAATAATTGCGCGGCTGTAAAAAAATTGCAGAAATATATTTTTGCATGATTGATGGATCACTGTATCCGAGCTCTGACTGATAATGAAAAGTGACAGTAAGAGATTTTTATCAAAGACGAGGCGGAAAAGGTGAGAAGTCGATTTTCTTTTTCAGCGAATGTGAGGACGGAGGAAGAGGAGGAGCTCGAGAATAAGAATTATACGCATTGTTAAATGACTTGACAAAAGACACGAGGGAGAAAGAAAAATGGGACTAGCTATTTAAAAATACGAGAATGGGAGGGGAAAAAGAAAGAAGAAGAAATTGCGAATGGCAAAGGATAAAAATAAGAAAACAAGGTACGAATGTGTGTGGTGTGTGTCGGTGATGTAGAAAGTGATATGGCTGGGTAATGTGAAAAGGGCACGGGAGAAGTGCTGACAATGTGTGTGGGAGCATGAAAATTTTGAAAGTGAAAGGGATGAAAATGAAAAGGGCGAAGAGAGGAAGGGGGATGTGGACGGAGAAAACGTGCGAGGTTGAAAAGTTTTAAAGCTAATAAAAATCGATTGGACTAAAATACAAATTATTGACAACTCGCATGCGTTGGGGAATTTTTTCACTTTCTGCCTGCTTTTCTTTTTCTTTTTCTTTTTTTTGTTCACCTTTTCAATCACATTTACTCTTAAGAATTTCAGTGTTCCCAATACACTTAAAGTGCGCAAATAAATGTGCTATTGCTTTTCAACCGATTATTATTTACTTATATTGTTTACTTGGCTAATATTTTCGTAATCTAATCGCTTAAATCCCAATCCGATAGATGCTAGATGCTCCTTCTTCTAATTCTTTCATTTATACATTAAAATCCTCCACGCTACTACAGATGTTGTACTCTTGTTAAAAGTCCGCTCACTTTAATCTATGCGATTCAATTATTATTACCATATTGAGTAGAGTAGTGTAATGCCGCTATAAAGCACTTCTGGCTTGTGCTTACATAATTTACATTCTTGCTATTTTCCTTCTGTTTGCCCCGAATATATACAGAGTTAAGCTCGCTTCACTTTCTTCGCAATTTATAAATGCCCATATTTCACAGCCCCGCATAATTACCGGCAATAATACTCTAATAAACAACAATCCTTAAGCCACACGACAATAGCAACATAAGGAATTCCAATATTCCCTTGGCAGTATACAAAATACAAAATACAAAAGGATGGATTTCTCAAACATTATGTCTTCTTAATTTTCCCCTTTTACTTGTTACTTCAATGCAATCTGTCATTGCAACAAATTATTGATAATACTCTTATAAAGAGTCAATTACACAGTATAATCTTATATTCATTTTTCCTTACTTATTTCAAAGGATATTTCTTCGTCCTACTCCCACGCAATTGGCAATCAATGCACAATCAATTATTTATTTTTTTTTTGCTAACATTTTTATTTGTTATTCTACAGGCAATAAGTAATATATGACAATGGTTATACAAGATAATATGAGCTACAGGCTAAACTTTACGCGAGTGTAAATTTTCCATATTAATTTCATAAAATATTCAATCGCTCTCTTAAAACGAATACAATTTCACATAAATTCGCATAAAAGAAAGAAAAACCTACCTATATCCAATATACTCCCGATAATTATTTTATAATAAAACATAATAATAAAGTCAGCTATTCAGACGCACTGGCCATTAGTAAATTAACTGCTTACATGAACATCATAACTAGCTCGTTCCGCAACAACAGAAGCGCCAGAATTACAGACGCGCTCTCAATGATAAAAGCATTGTCTCAATGCAAACATCATCGAATGCATCGTTCATTCCATGGTAATTTGTTAAAGTTTGATTAGGTCCTAACCGCGGCTACTTTTCCCTCGCCCCCAACCCTTTCGACATTTGCACGCCCTCGGATGCGCCGATCGCAAGGCAAATATAACAACAATAAGAACAAGGACGAAGAGAAAGTCCAGAGCTGAATATGGATATGTGTGTATATATGTATATGTATATGATGATGATGATGATGATGATGATCGAGAGCGAGAGTGGGAGTAAAAATTGGGGGCCTGGGTGTAGGAGGAGGAGGAGGAGGAGGAGGAGGAGGAGGAGAGCAGGAGAAAGATAATGCCGGGGTGTGGCACGCGGATTCGTTTTAATCAAAGCACCCTTGGTTATATGGATCTTGGTAGCCCTCCGCCAGGGGGCGCCACCGCCGGTTAAGGAGGGAGTGCGCGCGCGCGCGCGCGCGCGAGGGGGCGAGCATTGATTAAATAATTAGCCGGTCGCAACACCGGCTGAATTTTTGCCCCGTGGAATGCGAGCGAGGCGAGCAATTAACGCCGTGCGCCTTCGTTGCCGCTGTTGTTCTCCTTCATTTTATTTATTCGTTGGGCTATTTGTCACTGCTCTTTGTCGCGGCATTGGGCGATCGCGTTGCGATGGGCCTGTGCTCGTGGGCCGATGGGACTCGGGGGATGTTTTCGAGTTTGAGAGTTTTTGAGAAGTGAGTAAGTAGTATTTAAGGGACTGCTTGAAGAGAGTTGATTTGCATCGCGACGCAGCATAATGCACACATTTACCTTTTGTTGAGAGTTTTAATTGTGCGTTTACGGATCCGTGCTCCCTGGCACTACCAACCGACTTGAAATGTCAAATGTGCATGCTATTGCAGATTATTTTTGCTTATTATTTATAGGGAATATTGCCTGAATGTCGAATGGCGTATGATTGATTCAAGTTTCTTAAATTTTAAAAGTGTGCCACCATGTCAGACAGTCGAGTCGTACATAATAATGAAATGGATTGGGAAATTCGTCAAGAGACGCTGAAATATCGCATGCTTCTTTAACAACTAATTACCGACACCTTAAATAAATTTTACCTAATCGCAGAGCAATAAGGACACGCTTGTGCAAGAGTAAAGTGCCTGTATTGGCTCATTTGTAGAGAGACGAAGGGACGAAATCTCTCAAATTCTCAAATCGCATGCAGCAGAAAAATCATTACGTGCCGTTACTTTCAATATCATTTAAATAATATGCTTTGAAATGATGGCCATGCCGTTATAAAGAAACTTGCTATTTATAAATAATAAATGTTGGAGTGAGAAATCTTTCGAGTTTTTCATTTTTGACTTGTCAAATTGCTAGTCTTATTATTATGACAAAAAAAAAAAAAAAAAACCCCCATGATTCATCATTGAATAATTAATAATCGAGTAGAAGCCTCTTGGATATCGATATGTAATACTTTTTAGATATTGTAAAGGGAATCTATTTTCAAGTGAATTATTATACATGTCTTATAAATTACTCTAATAGACTTTATGCTCAACTGCTAAAGCGTGATCCGCTCAATAAAATTTTCGCTTAATAAGTGACGAGCAGAATTGGTATTGATATTCGCGAGTCGTTACAAAACTTAATTACCGCATTCACAATCGAGATTAAAAAAAATTGGCGCAATTTTTTATTTATTACTCGGAAATACACGCGCATTATTATACAGCAATGGCAATGCTGACGACCTTACGATGTAATATACCTGTGTGCCTCGCAATAGTGTTTTATGAAGTTTAGCGGCTAACCGTTAAAAAAGTAAAACTTTTTTTTGTTCTTTTTTCTTTTTTGAACAATCTTGATGAAATGAGTAATATAGTGCGAAGTATAATGTTAACTATAAATGCTTATTTGACGACAGCCTCGTTTGCTTTGAAAGTGTCACGAAACGATGCTCGCAAGGGCAAGAAAAAATGGAAAGGTAGAAAAAAAAATAATGTAAAACACGGCGAGGAGTAGCATGATTTTGTAATCGGCGAGGCGCATCGATAATGAGTTCAATTTCATGCTTCAAGATCGCGTTTAATTACGCCGCGTATGTACGCGCACCGTAATACCCGAGTAATTTTCGTTGGTCGGCAAGGCGCTCGACCAGCGCTGTGACTCTGCTTAAAAGTTCCTCGCGCATTATGCAGATGTCGATTTATCGCCGATAATCTGTCGCTTTAAATGTTGGGCGATGGAGGATGTTGGTGGTGGTGGGGGGTGGGTGGGGAGGCTGCGCGAGTTATTTAACGAGCGAGGGGAAGAAAAGAAATTCTTCGGGCCGGCTCTCGACACGAGGATAGATAGATAATATTGTGTGTCGTCTCGTATCGCGAAAAGACGATGATGAATACTTTTCCCCCACGTGTCAGCCAGATACGCGGCACCGAAAGAGATTGGAATCAGCCTCGCCGCGTGAATTTGCAGCTGCGCTGTTATTAAAAGAAAACTCGCGGCGAAATGTGGCATATTATAATAATTATCCGAGGAGAGGGAATGGCACTGCTCGGCATCGAGATTAAAAATAAATTCTCGTGTTTATTGAATTGCACATGCTCGCGGCTCAAACGCAGCCTCGCGGGCCATAAAAAATTAATGAAATACATAGGAAAGCAGCCCAAAGTTCGGGACAACGGAAGGAGAAAAGTGAGAGGAGCGGCGAGTGAAATGACAACAAAGAGAAAAAAACTGTAGCCTACTCATAAAGTAAATAAATACACAAATGACAGTCACTTTAGTGATTGTAGTAACTAAGTCAAATTGATTATGGCTAAGCTATAGTAACTACATCCATTTATATTCATTGAATATCCGGTCTCCCCCCACCACCACCATTCCTACATGAATAATAGAGTAGTATTCTTCAAAAGCGCGAACTTCTATATAAAGAACATTTGAGGACGGAACATTCGATCGAAAGCACTGGTTTCCGTCGAGTAGAATTAGGTAAGGATAAATATTACAACGATAATTATTATAGGATCTCATCCCCCCCCCCCCGAGGGAATATATTGATAATGCGCGTCTGCCACACAATTAGACCGACTTCTTCTTCGATAATAATAACGAGAGCCAAGTCGCCGGCCAGGCTCCTTTCGCCACAACAATTGCACTGTCAAACGAGGAGCCCCGCTAAACAATGACACACAATCCGTCCAAGTCCTTTAACAACATTATTTATCCGACTGCCAATGAGGCCGGAGCCATTAATAATTTCGTTACGGCAATGCCCGCGAATGTGAACTCGCTCGCCTCTCCTCCCAAAGTAAACCTCCTCCTCCCAGCCTCGGCGGACGGCCGCTCGGCCGAGTCGCACATCCCCTTTAAAGCGCAGATGGAGCTCCCGTGAAAACAAAAAAAAAGAGAGAGACACCACACGCAGATGGGCGAGGCTGTGTGGCTGCGCATTCGGATGGTGCATTTTATTCGTATTATGTGCGGTGTCTTGGTAGACTGCCGGGGCATATTTGGTCATGGGAAGTGGCCGTGGAAGTGGCGAAAGAAAGGGAGCGGGAACGGGGAGTAGTGATTGGTCGATTATTTGTATGGGCGAGGATGAGTGACAACAGTGCCAATGAGTGCCACTGGGAATGTGTGCGGCTATATTATGCGGATGGTTGCTTAGAAACCTGCGCGATGTCCGATAGGGTGAGAGGGTGGCGTGAGTCGCTGATAATGAAAAATTGAAAAACCAGGCGACTCGGAGCAAGTGATTTGCAAAAGAGCGGAAGACTCGTGACGTTGGCTCGTAATAATATAGGCATTCTATGCTCCTGGCAAATATTTTCAGCAACTTAACAAAATAGACTGTGCTCGAGTCAATTTAGAACTAAAACCTCTTCATCAGCGTTTAAATATAGAATAGCCACTATCCTTTTGTAATTTTACTCTGCAATTTGAACATTAGACTCTCGCTACACTATAATAGCAACAACAACAATAACAACAACAATAATGAGGAGGAGGAGGATGATTTCGATGATGATGATGATGACGACGACGACGACGACGACGACAATAGTCTATTAATATCACTTGCATATTCTCATTAATATTACAATAACTCAACACTTATCGTGCAAATATTATTGATTATTGTTAATGAATAAAGGCCTGTAATTCTTTAAACCAAATGAACGTCTAATAAAACTCGCTATTTCAAAAGCCACGAAAAATCATGACGACAGAGAGAAAGTATATGCATGTGGAAATACGTGACAGTGGTGGTAGGATATGTCAGAGGAACGAATGAAACGGGCGGAGAGAAACACGACGTTGCAGGTGTCTTTTTTTAGATTTGGCTATGCGATAGATAGCTTGAATATTTTTTAAGTAGGATATTCTTAGATGTCGGGGGGGAGGGACGGTTAAGTCGAGTGATTTGAAGTGAGTTTGCTGGCGTCTAGAATTTCTTTATCTTCATCATAATTCCGTTTAATAAAAGGAATTATGTTACACAATGTTTACGAAAAAACTTTTTGCAATTGGCATGAATCAATGAATCTTTTTACACTCGCACGATCAATGTATTGATGAAGCACTAGCCGACACTCTAATGCTGAGCTAAGCGTAAACGAAAAAAAAAACAAAATTAATTTCTATACATTACAATTAATTGTACTTTAGCAAATTGTATTCAAGCACATATATATATGTATATGTATATTGTTTATGAATTTACGAGTCGTGACACGCAAAGTCATATTGAAACTTAACATTACGAAGAGAAAAATATGTGGAAAGACAGATACCGAAAAATGTCGATCGCGAAAACTAAGCATATGCATTGACACAATACGAACAATAAAATTGCCAATTGCAATTCCTTGTAATGGCAAATTCTGCCTTCGCTCGTCAGCGCTAATTTAACGTCTAATATAGAAATAGCTCAACACCTTTCTATTCGCTTCTCCACTAAAAGCACAGGCAGCACGTTTCGTAAGAATCTCGCGTATTGGCAGCGAAGGCTAAAGTGGGGGACACCAAAGTGAGACTAAAGGAAGATAAAATGCACGCCGAGGGCAAGGGAGAATAAAGACAAGACCCCAAGTCACAAACCCATTTTTCGCCCTCCTGTCGAATGTAGGTCACAATGGCCAGGGGAGGAGGGGGTGGTGCCGGAGGCATATCAAGACGGGATGCAATGAAAGTTCCAGCGTGCCCTTTGCATTCGATGGAATATCCATGGGAAGAGAGATGATAATGCCGTCATTTTGGCGTTGAATGGTCTTGCGAGCGCAATGGAATTACACACTAAGTAGTGTAAAAGGCCTTTGTAGTTTTAAAGAGTTTACAAGCTTTGGGAATCTGAGCGGGCCTTGAATGAAATTATTAAATGAAACTTTACTTTAGTCATCGATCAGCATATTCCCCAATTAATGTCAACAATATCGATGCCATCATTTTTTATGGCATTTTTTTTTTTTTTATGCGCAACATCGGCATATTTAATGGCATTAGGTGTCTTTTATCATGAATTTTGTTATAAATCTTGTCTAAGAGTAAGACTGCAAAAACTTAGCAGCAGCATTTCCACATATTTTCATTAAAATTTTCTGCCGCTACAAGGCGCCGATTCTCGAAAAAAAATGGAATTGAATGGGCATATTTACATATTCGCCTTGAAATTGATTAATATTGAATATTAAACATTCTGTTAATAACATTCAAATTCCATATTTTATTACTATTATTCTCAATTACGATCGAGTATCTTTATAGAATGCTCGCTGCGACGGCCATTTATAGCTCGTCCTAAGTAAGTCATTAATAGAAGAGAGAGGGAGAGAGAGAGTGGGAGAGAGAGAAGAAAAACATCACTTTAGCGATGGATATAAATTTTTCCATAACTTCTACATCATTGTCCGTAGTTATGAAATTAGCGCCATTACTGCAAAATCCAGTACCAATAACATTAAGAGGAATCATTGATCTACATAAGCCTGCCGTCATTATATTCTAATACAGGGGCGCGCATGCGCCGCACGGATGCACCGATGATTCAAAGCGGTGCTGCTACAGGCGTACGCACATGGGCACGTATGCATATAACTATATAGTGAGCCCGAGGCTTCTCAGAAAAACGATTACGTTAATAATATTAACCTTGATTAAGTGGCACGGAATAGGCGAAACGTGCTCCGAACAAAATAAGAAAGACGCGCGCGCGCGCGCGCCACTGTATACAACTAAATGTCACGAGAGTGAGGAATTGTCAATCACGCAGAAGAAAATCATTCGTTTGTTTTCTGCACTCGGGCACAGCCACTTACCACTACAATGTAATGATAACACACAGACACAACGCATACCAACATATATTGATTGTACGTACATACGCACACGTGCGCCTATACATGTTTAGGCATAGCTGTATACGCGTAAATGCTGTAAATGTGTCCGTAGAACAGGGAAATTCTGTTAATGCACCCTATTAAAAGAAAACAACAACAACAACAACAACAGCAACAACAACAACAACAGAAAATAAATAAAAAAATTGATTCTTCCATTCTTACGCACATTATTACAGAACTATTAAAATTCTTCACGGAGAATTTACTTTTCAGGCTATTTTCTTATACGACATACAAAGTCAGAGAAGTACACATAATTACAAATATATATATATATTTATTTATTTATTTATTTAGTATGGTAAATAATGTATGGCATGCATAGACCATTTTTAGTCACACAATTTAGCAAATATTTTTATAGACAATAACATCTTTCGCGTATAAAGTACTGATATCATTTTATTTTCAACATTAGTCGTAAATTTGAATAAGCAACGCATTAAGTGAAGTATGAGTAAACAGGCCATTATTAATATTGAAAATTAATTGCTACATGAATTTTTAAATCGAACGATAATGGACATTTCAAAGTAAACACCGCTGTTTTAAATAAAAAGAGAGAGGAAGAAGAAGAAAAAAATTTACGTATATCTTCACGTATTGTATTCCTTATACGTAATCCTTGGCTACCAATAAAGTTATCGACATTTTATCCATTTCTCTCGCGCTGCAAACTCACGATATTATTAAGAATTTGTTTTTCAATAGTCGATAATAATTATTCGGCCAAAAATAACTCTCACGAACACTCGCCTGATAAAAGCATTTCCACTTGGCATTTAAAGAAGCCCAATGCACTGATTTACATTCGCGCGAATTTCCTCATTACATTATGGCCAATTGAAGTGGCGCACCTCCCTACATCGGAAACACGGCGAATAAATTCACCCAGCAATAACAATTGCCACCTGGAACATCTCAACTCACCTTCTTCTTCTTCCTTCAGCTCTCGCAACCAAAGGCCAAACACGGCCAAATATCAAAGTCAGGCAGCGCATTACGTCGCGCGTGCAGCATTGCGCACTGCAAGCAACGGGAATCATCCCGTACCAAGGCATTTTATAGCGCCAATAGTGGCAGAGCGCGGATCCTCCTCGTAATAAGAGCCCAATCCTTATATAATTTTCGGAGATAATAGCGCAATGAGCGCCAGGAGCGGCCAGCGAGGCGCGCACACACACGCACGCACACACATCGGCCGAGCCTCGGGAACGCAATCGAGTGATCAAGTAGTGGTGGTCACCTCGCGCGGATCTTTTTCAGCGTGCAGCCTGGGCAGGTATTGCAGCGCAATCACGACGTCACGACGGCCTTAACTTTCCGTCTCCCTCCGAGAAAGAAAGAGGATCTCGTCCCACTGCACCTCCGCTTCTTGGCGAATTACCGTTTCGTAACGTCGGCTTTTATCGACGCGCAAGCCAGCTGCGCGACTACCGGCTGCCGAGGAATTCAAAACCGGGCGGAAGCGACGTTTCCTCGAAGCTTCAGCCCACTCTTCATGCCCCTCCGCGGCTTTACTTATCGGCTCGGCTCGCATTATGAAAGCGCCGAGCCTATCAGCGCGCCTCTCCATTGCTCCGATCATTTTTCCACTTTCGGACACAATAGGACGATCGCGCAGTCGCGATCTATTCCAGTGGCGGCTCCGATTATAGGCTGCGAGCTCCGAGTCAATAAATTGTCGATAATTAGGGCGGAGGGCACAAGGACTCGCCACTTTGGCAAGAGCCTATAATCAATTTACGGGCAGATGTATTTCAGATATTGAAAAGCGGTTGGAAAATTGCAGCTCAATGGTAATTATAATGAGAACAGTTCCGAGGCCGGACTTTGCAATATTTCCCTGGCGATTAGCTTAAAATGTATACTCTTGACATTACTATGTAAAATATCTAACAAATCTCGGGAAGCGGTGCGACCAAATAGACTGGCTTTAATTGAAGAAAAATCCATTGCAATTTCGGACAGGACTGCTGTTATTCTTGAACGGCTTTTCCAGATGCTATAGATGATGGTTTTTTTTTCTTCTTTTTTTCTTCTTTATTTGATTATCGAAATTAAAATCCGATAGGAGAGTAAAAATAACTATGTCTCTAATGTGTTACTTCCACCGAATATTTTCAATAAATCATCAATCATAAATCATACGTAAATTGAAAATGTTAGCGGGATTATCGGCACATTTCCCTCGAGTATCCATAAGGTTGTATTTGGAATAAAATTATCGAATCTACCTGTAGGTGTATTTTAAGCTGCATTAAGGTTTTATTAAGAATCGTGTCGAGTGTTGAAAGTGTGTTGAAGTAATGCGACGAGCGTTGAAAGTCACCGCGATTCAATCGATATTCCAAGCTTGAAACAATACAAAGCAAATGATAGAGCAACGTTTTCAAATGTGTTTTTCGGCCTTTTGCTAAAATTCGCTACAAGAACGGACCGACGGTCACGTACAACAACAACAACAACAACAACAACAACAACAACAACAATAACAAGGGACAATAATTAAATGTAGAATTGGCTTATCGGTATTCGACTAATTCGGACTCGTAATTAAAAAAATGCAAAAACTTAAAGACATAAAGACACGCAGTCCGTTTCACATTCGATTTCCCGAAAGCGCATCAAGGACACGAGTGTGATATAAAAAGCTGCTTTTTCCCATCCCTTTTCGTTCTTCTTCTTCTTCTTCTTCTTCTTCTTTTTACCTCTTCATCCTCCTCGTCTTCTTCCTCTTCTTCCTCCTCTTCTTTTCTTTTTCTCATTAATCCAAGAAAATTGAGTGAATTTCTCATTAACGGCCGGGCTTTTCACTCGGTTGACGTATCCTTTTCACGATAGGGACGGGAGGCCGGGAGGGGGGGCGTACAGATAAAAAGGATCGCGTGCGAGAAGGAAAAGGCTTGCAAGGCGACAACCAGGAGAGATAAAGCTCACGCAGTGAAGACAGAGAGGGAGAGTTGCCATAGTGACCATCAAAGGCGTCTCGATCAGACGAACTGGGGGTTGCAGAGTCTCGGCGACGCCTTTATCATTCGACTTTGTTACACACGGTAGCCACGAACCGGAAAATACGTCCTTACAAATGCCGAGGGCATTTTCAACCGACTCGCCTTTGCCTCGCCACTTCCCGGCAAACAACTCTAACGTGGACTTTTAGCCTGCATCCAGTCTTGTGAGACGCGGCTACTATTTTTAAATGCCGAAAAGGCCTCTCTTTTTTTTTCTTACAAAGGAGCGCACGACGGCCACTTGCATAATAGGTCAAGACTCAATTTCGCCGAGTCGAGGAAAATTAACGAGCGCGAGCAATAGGGGCGAGGATAGGGACATACACGCGACCTCGAGCCTTACATGATGATCCTCGTGATCCACAACTAGTGCGATCACTAGCTGCTTCCTATCTCGGCGTCTATCCTCGCTTCTGTGCTCGTACGCGGGTAGGTCCTGCTGTGCTCCTGGAAATTCGTGAAACTCTTGTAGATCGATTGGAGATGGGACCACTTGGCTTCTTCTATTCTCCAATAACCCTTTCGATTAATAAGCCCGAGCGATGGAGGAATTCGGAGATGCCGAGAGCGACGCGAAGCCGTGCTTGTGACTCACTTCCCAAAAATGGAAATCTTGCTCGTACCACTTCCTATGCTCTCGTTATACATTACGACACGCGTCGTACGGGGCTCGACGTAAATGTGCTGATAGGATCACGATCTATACTGGCTTGGGAACGTAAACTGTCAATGTAGCTTGGAATGCTGATTTTATGCGTCGAGGTCTGCGCTCGGACTTGTCGCTCCTCCGTGCATCGCTACTGTTTCAATTACCAAATGAGCACTTCTCATCTTTCCCCCCCGCGTTACCGATACTTTATTGATTTTTTTTTTTTTTCGTTAATGTCGGATGAGTGGCTTGAGAGCGTCTTTATTAGGATTCCAAGGTTTCTAAGGTAAAAGCATTTCTACGTACGTTGGCTCCATCGGAAATAACATCATTTCCACTCCCCAGTGTACAGTGCTTAATATTATATTACAGCTGTTATCGATCGAGTGTATTGGGCGAGACCTTTTTACAATTATACGTATTCACTGTTTTTTTTTCTTCTTTAACGGCAATAACTTTGCAAAGTCTTACTTTAATGTTGAATGTTGAATTTTGAATTTAAGAGCACGAGCATTAATGCGGTATCGTTGACTTGTAAAATCAATGAAATGACATTATGAATAAAATATTAATGCCCGTTATATAATTTTTCGTTGAAATATAGCGATAAGTGAGTATTGCCTAACAGATCAGCAGATTATGCGATTTATAAATGACAGTATTACGAATTGTTTCCATTGTAAATTGAAATACTATAATATTTAAATGATCTAAGGCTTTATTATTAGAAACTCCTTTTCTCTATGACACTTGTATATATATATATATATTCATATATTGCAAAGACTTATTAATAACCAGTCGGTGCAGTTTCTCGTACAGAAAAGTGTAAGTTAAAAATTAATATATCTGGCACTGAAACACACGAGACAGTTAGAGTGGTATAAGATTGACAGATTTTGGAGGTCAAAATCATTCGACGTGTGTAATTTTAGACTCTATATATTTGCATGCATCTTAGTCATTGATATGTTGAGTATGATGTAACTGTTTCGCAGAAATAATAACTGCATACAATATAAGAATATAAGTTGCGTGTGACTGACAATGATCTTACTTTTGTCTACTTTTTTCACATATATATAGATATATGTATATATACGTACACACACACAAGGAGCTTAGAGCTACATATGTTTATTAAACGAGAGGGGACACGGCGAATAGCGAAAAGATGAAGAAGAGAAAATGAAAAATAACATGAAAATATAAGAGAAAAACCATTAAACTCATTTGCATAAATTATTGATAAATATTAAGTTGAAACTTCATACACCACGCATAATAAGCATTTTTCGCTGAAAAATTCGAAAATGTGATATTGAAGGGAACAGTGTTCAATTACCATTTCATTATGAAATATTCACAATTTAATAAAAATCCTTTCTTACTGTTGGCGTACAAAATTGCAAAACTTTTTGTTGCGAACTTGTTTTTCTTCGCAACGCATCCATGGCTACGTACGTTTCTAATGAACAAATATGGTTCGATTCAATGAAATGAACGTGAAAGTTACGTTAAGTCAACTCTTTGTAGCTCACAGATTCTTATAATCGTATGTAAGCAGGGTGCGCGCGCGCGCGCACACACACACGAACAACGCAAGCTGGATAATATACAATAATTACTAATTTTATCGTACTTTTATCTTGACAAACAAATTGAAAATAAAAAAAATAGTTGTTATTATTTACCTTGCAATACAAATGCATTCGTATATATATATATACATATGAATGAGAAATCCATAATTTCAGTTAAGACCGTTGGTGTAAATTGTATTATCCGTAATGAGATCGAACGATTATACACGCGAAATACCAAAAATGTTATCATTCTCTACTTTCCCTAATAGCGGTGCACTCGAAATGTCTTAAAGATCATACACGCCACGTTTTGTATGCGCCTCGTGCCCCAAAAACCAGATCTGCGCGCGAGAGAGAGAGAGAGAGAAGGAGAGAGTGAGAAAAGCCCCTGGCTGGATGAGTGGCTGACTATGGAGGACGGTGGAGTATGCGGGTTGGGGCGGTGAGGGAGTATAAAAAGGCCGTCAGCGAAAGCGCTGAAAAAGTCCGAAAATATATCTCGTCTGAATGGACGAGGGAAAAAGAAAATAGGCCTGTCGAGCCACCGCCACTCGTCCATTTTATGTAGGGCAAAGGGCTGTCGAGATCAATAAGACTCCCTGGCAGTTGAGCCTATGCTAACGCGGCGAGGCTAAAGTGTAGGGAAAGTCGGTGGAAAAATGCTCGCTCGAGTTTCCCCGTTAATTTTCCAGGCCGTCCAGATGAGCGTTCGAATGGAAAGGGCCGCGTTAACGTTTATTCGATTTGAGAATAAGAAAGGGCATGGCGCCGGACTTTGGCTTAAATTAGCCGATTGTTCAACATAAAAGGTTATAATAATTCGTTTGCCAGTAATAAATAAATAATGACATAATTAGCGAAACAATTGCTTATCAATGGAATTCATAGGCTAGACAGTTGTTCGTTTAATTATTAACATTATCGGGCGCAATGTTGTTAAAACTTTTTTCATTGGCTGTCAATAAGATTGTTGTATCTTAAAAATGTAATGAGATTCAGACATTAGTGCTTATCATAATAATTCACTATCAATTTCAGCATCGCCTTACATTTCTTATTTGCCTTGATATTTTTTATATTCAATTCCGTTATCTTTATCTTTATTTGTACGAGCGTATTCCCCCTTCCATTAAAAAAGACAATTCGAAATTCTATGAAAAAATTTATATACGAAATGTAGGCATTAAATACATTTTGTAGATGGGCTGTAATAATTCGAATATCACCATAAATTGAATAAACTTAATTATTTTAATAACATCTAAATAAGATGCTCTACTACCCGTACAAAAATGTGGTCCTTATTTTTGTTAGGATTGTTAAGTTTGTTGTACAATAATAAACGTAATATCAATTCCTTTTTTTGTTTTTGTTACTTTTATTTTAGAAGGTTAATAAGAAGGCGATTACTAAAAATAATTTCTTTTTACAGAGTTGTTGCATCAACCCGTATACATCATGTATATATATATATATATATATATATATATATATATATATATATATATTGATATGTATTGTAATTATTGAAAAAAATTTTGATGAAAAAATTATCATATGTTTCAACTACTACAAATTCTTCAAGTATTATTTTCCCATAAATTGCCATATCAATGGATGCGTAATATTTTCGTTTAGCGTTGCAAAATAAGCACTAAATTTTATAGAATTTTAAGAATAACGTTCCTCACACAAGTTACAGTTCTATTTATTACAGTTCTCTTGTCGCGTGTATAAATGCGAGAATGTAATTATATGACACAATAATAAATTTCTGCGTACTAATATTATTCTCCTCTCGTATCTTACTCGAGACTATTTGCAGTTACGTAACTGTTGAGCACTTTTGCTTTTGAATGGATTTTTCTCCCGATAATACTCTTTTTAATCAATCTAGCTCTTATTTCAATTTTTACGGATTCGCGAGCTCGAGCGATAACTCAAAGTGTGCATGACCATTCGATAATAAGAAATGACATTTGCTTGTATTGTATAATTATTACTGGGAGAGATGGCCGAGAGGCTTATTAAGACGCAACGCGTCATCGATCAAAACAAAGCAACAAGTCGATTTCCCGACAGTCGACAACTTTTATGCAGACTGCAATTTCCCGTGGGCCAATGATAAAAGGGCGTGAATGTGAGAACGAAATGCCCGAGTACAAATTGCGAGAGTACGTAAAGGAAAAAAAGAAGAAAATAAAGCGCTGCCGACGAGAATCAAAGCAACGTTCGAGTTACAAGGCGAATAATCTAACGGAGAATAAGTCGAATGAGCGATGAGGGAGCGAGGAGGGAGGGTGGGAGGGAGGAGGGAGGGTGGGAGGAGGGAGCGATGAGAAAAATACGAGCTTTTCCATCTCTCGTGCCAAAGCCAAAGCTAAAGCGACAGGGCACGAGGAGCGCGACTCGAGATTTCACGGTGAAAACGTTCGCCCGGCCTTGCTTTCCTTGCTTTTTCCCATCGATTTTGCCGCCCCGATGCCCCGACAGCCATGATTTTTCTCCCTGGCTCCGAGCTCCGAGGTATCACAATGTCGAAACCCCCACGCAGATATTGTCTATCAGGTTATCACATGGCTAGTCTTCGGGGACTCATCGCTCACTCGCTTCGAATTACAGCTGATTTTGCCGATGAATGTGACTTGGCTTGCGCATTCGGCTGCAATGACGTGCGGCAAGTTGCTTTTCGTTAATGATAAAACGAAGGGAAGAATAATCGCTCGGGCTTTTCGAATTGGCCGATCGGATCATTGGAGGATGAGACTTTATTCCCGATGCATACTTAAATTGCCCGGAGGATAATTGTGGGAGACAAGCTTTCACATCTCCAATAGCATATGGCGAGCTTCATTTATAATCCACAATAGCCTACGGCCCGTGTAACAATGCATTTTTAGCGTTAAACTATCGCGGTAATTGAAGGAGGGAAAGTGTTAGGGAGTGTGGTACAGCATTAGGAAGAGGAGTAATGCGGAATGGTTAATAAAAATCATTTGGTGTAAATATTCTTGGATATTGTGGCAAAGCTCGACCTGCAAATGCCATTGTTTACATTTTTCAGCCTCACTCGCTTATGTATTATTATTATTATTCGCTATCCAAGCTGGGGCCGAGCGATTTTAATCAAAGCATGTCAGTGTGCTGTGCTATAGAATTAAAAGCTGATGTAGGGCTTCGTCAATGACATCAATTTAAAAAAAAATGTAAAGGCATCAGCCGCTTCTGCAATTATTCCTACTGTCCATACATTATTTTCGTGGAGCTTAATCTTTAATCTGGCGAGTAGAGAAGCTAGATCGGCTAATACGCATCCTCGCGCGCACTTCATTCCGAAAGTAATCACTAGTTGGAGTGTAGCATTACAAGCAGCGCATACGCCAAGTCGTCGTTGCTAGTATTGCGCGCAAATGGGATGCGGCAAATCGATAATTATGAAACTATTAATTCGAATTGTTGTATTAAGCTATCGAGGAATATGGGAGCTCTGCTTGTTGTAATCTACGCTCTTCATAGACTGATTGTGGATATATTGCAAAAGCACACGAGCAATCAAGCTCATAGTCTTGGAAAGTGCGAAGACAAGCTCGAGAGACCTTATCATTGAAAGGCGTAAATTTTAATCACAAATATTACTGCCAAGCGAGATTACCTCCCTCCAACAGCACCACCACCGCCACACCCCACCAACAATCACCAAATCACCCAATTAGCTGTCGATTGTCCGAGTAGTTGGAGGGACGAATGGCTCGAGGGGCAAGGAAGACCTAAAGCTTGGGGGGGCGGGGGGGGGGGGGGGGGGGGGCGGGAGAAACACGCAGCTTGCCCACCCAAGCGCAACAGAAAACAGCGACGCCGACGAGGAGGATGCCCCAGCTGAGCCTCGTCGGGTCTCGGCCTAAATGCGCTCTATTTTTAATATCCACTTGGACGCCCACGCGCAGCACTCAAGGCCCTCAGTCTCGGTCGCGCGGCCTCGGCACCACTTTTTATCGAGGTGCCATGACTTTTTTGGAGAGGCCGAGTTGTGCTTGTTGTGCTTTCGCCGAGGCTCGGCGACACGAGCCCCCCAACCCCCCCACGTGAATATAACCTTATTTATTGGATTGTTAGAAGAGAGGGCCGAGTGTATTCAGTTTCGGGACGCTCGAACTTTTGGCTTGAAAACATGGATTTTGTTGGGAGTGGATTAACATTGGCGCTTGGGCTCTGATTTTTGTTTGTAAATACTAGCCCCGCTCGCGGGGTTTATAATTCAAATTCCCATCAACGTGTCGTTTATTGATCCGTGGCTCAATTTATAGATACACAATGAGCATTACTCAACGTCTCGGCCAACTTAAATCTTATCAGCTCGTAATCTTCTAGCCAATGACACTTGACTGAGGTATCGCTACGAGATTATTATCAACTTTTTTTTTCTCTCACGGAATTTCAAACTAGCTTTTTTCTTCTCTTCCTTTTTATCTAAATAAACATGCTCTTTGCTGCAACGAACAACAAGTTGTCTTCGACAACTGTTATTCCCAGAGCGTTTCTATTAATAATACCGCAGAGGAATTTAATGCAGTAAAATTGTTTCTTACTTAACGGCTAGAGAAATGCTATTTTCCTATAAAAGGGCACGTCGACTTAAGAGCACAATTTACTCGAAACGAAGCAGTTGGCTTCTCGAGCTACGATTTCATTCCAACAGATTTTAATGCTACGTACTCCTTACGGCCACGTGGCCACCATAAATTTAGTCCACTCATTCCACTCGACTCGAGTAATACACGAAAAAACAAAAAAAAACAAATAAAAACTATTGTTAATTATTAATTATAGTGCAATATTTAAGGTTAATTTAATTTACATTGTGAGAATATTTTGAAAACAACACAAATATTAATCCACGCAAAAGCATGTTTTTTTCCAGCCCGCATCATCTTATGCCGATGCGCGGAGATGGTTTACGTGGAAAAAAAACGTTTTTATACAATTTTGTCCCCCATTCGAAATAGCTTGTGCATTAAAATCTGACCGATTATCAATACGTAGCTATAAAAATGAATTATTTAATTATTGCAATAGCTCTAATGATATTATAACAATCTAGAGAAGAAGAAACGAGGGTTGTACATCGAAATTCGTACTTTTCAGTTCGTCGTATCTAAATTAAAAGATTTTCTACCCGAAATACCCATATCGAGCAGCATTTTCTATCCAAAATGCAATAAAATGTACGTTTAATTTTGACTTCTACTTTATTTAAAATTAGGATAAAAGCGCCGGCAATGCTCTCCCGGGCTTAAACGTGTACTTGCCATTCTATTATCACTTGTGCCAACTGTACGAACTCGAGCACAACGAGCAAGACTTTCAAAAATCGTGCTTTTCAGCGTGGGGCTACAATTAGAAGCCAGAAAACTCGCGTGTAAAGCCGTCCGGACAAAAAGTGCCGTTCAAAAAGTATCGTCCCTAGCAAAGTTTGCTCCAGTTATGTCCGGGTCAAGTAGGTTCGTGGCTCCACTCCACGGCAGGAGTGGCGTCCCAGCGCCACAGGTTCCCCCCGAATTCGAAAAATCTGACTCCCACTCGAGTTGTATCGCGCAGCTGCGCGTTATGTCACACGTGTGCGCCCGCGCACACAGACATACCCGACCGGAGGTCATTGGCCCCGACGCGTGCCGACGACCTTACGCCGTTCGCCGGCTGACTCCTTCCCCTCTTCGTGTGTTTTTCGAACCCCTCGAGGGTGAGCCGCTGCGGCCGGGAGGGGACGGGAGGGGACGGGAAAAGGAGAGGGAGAGAGAGTGTGAGAGAGATAGATAACCCGAGGGTGCCGACCGATCAGTGCACGAAGCTTCGGCGATCGGTGAATAGGCCGAGATTTTTTTGTCCGAGGACGTAAAGTCGACTCACAACACGACGTCTCAAAAATCGACATTTTTACTCTTGATTTTCGTCTTTCGGCCAAGCATTTACTCCACATACGGCATCCATAAATTTGAAATCTAATATTACAATTGCTCGATAGAGGGATAAATTCGGCCCGAAGCCCAAAATATACATTTCAAGTGTAATCTTCGCTCCCGTGAAGATAACTTCACAGGATGCTATTTTATTCATACACTAACTTCAACTTTGGTTGAATCTACCGTTCACTTTTCCCCGGGCGCTTAATCCTCCATTTAGTAACACTATTCAATCGTTACGGTACATTACGTCGAATGAGCTACACCATTATTTCTATTTTATATTTCTAAGCGAGAATTTTATAATACCTTGACTATCATCGGATACATTTCTGATCGAATTGCGCGTTGCTTGGCAAATTAAAAATTCCAACGAAATTATTAGATAATTAGAAATGCCAGCAGCATAATAATTGTTCTTTGTGTATTTTGAGAATGCCGGTGTGAGAAATTAAAATAATTATTATATTGATTCCTTATATTTCACATGATTAATAAACTCGGTATCGTAGCTTGCGTTTGTGGAGGCGAGAGGTGGAGAATTTTTTCACATATTTTACGGAATGCGCAGGCTCCTGCGTAGCAAACAAGTGTACAAATTTTTCAATTTGACTTTTATGAATGCTGTAGGAGAATCATTTTTCAATGTAAATAATGCTTTGATAGTTTTGAAGAATCGAGGATAATAATATGACAACATACTCTGTTTCTAAGCTATATATATTGCTCTCGAGCAAACAATGAATTAACTTTTTGTAAATTACGCGAACAAATGATTCCAAATGTAGTGAAATTTTACTCAATAATTAACGAAATAAATCAGTCGTCTTGGTAAATAAATAGTTACAGCTACACACTAATTAAGAGCAAAATCTAACACATCTAAGTTTGCGAGAGAGGCATTGGATTCTCGCATATTTTCAATTATTTTTCAGTGAAAATAAAATTACATACTTATAATGACTAATTGTATAATTGCAAATATTTGCGATTAATTTTTTTATTCCATTATAAACTATACGTAAATATAAATTAAGCTTATAAAGCATTTTAGTGTATATAAATTTTATTATTCAATTGTTACTAGCGTATATTAATATTCATATAATAATAATGATTGAAATATAATATCAGAGGAAAGTCACGATGAAAATCGTAACACTACTTAATTTTTGTCTGAGATAATATATTCTAGTGTGCGAGAAAATTCTGCAACAATAGAGATCATTACAAAATCGATACAATACCGTGTAACGTGTACTTGTAATGTTATTTGTATTATTCACCTCGTAGCATTAAAAGTACTGCCATACGAAAGTACTTGGCATTTCAATCCTTATAAGAATCTGCTTTCTTACACGATTACATCCTCTTACCATTTTATCTTTTCTCTCTCTCTCTCTCTCTCTCTCTCTCTCTCTCTCTCTCTCTCTTTCCCTCTCCTCCTTTTGTTTACTCGCTATCAGTATTTCTCCCGTTTAAAGCCGCTCGTACACGTATAAACAGTATTTCAATATGGAGCACGAATTAATTTGTAAATATGATATTTTCAGGATTAAATGGTTTACACGCGAAATACTCTTGGCTTGTAAATTCAAGAGTACAACAAGTCTATTCACATTCTGTTAGTTCTTTAAGGGTGAAGCGATTCGTCTTAAGCGAAAATAGACGAATTAATTAAAAAAAAGAAAATATCTTTATTAGCAGGTGTTAAAAATACTATTTGCAATTGGCTCCTTCCAAGCTCCATATTTTAATCGAGCGTCATTCTCGGTTTCCTCGCTGTTTTATTTCCAATTTTTTCTTTTCATCGAAAATCCACAAAACTCTGCACCTTTTTCAATAAAATCATTTGTTATTTTCAAAACATACACACGTTTATTCGAAAATAATATTCATGACATGTGCTGCGATTTTAGTGTGTGTGTGTATGCTTATGCATAGAACTATTAGCAAAAAGAGACTGTGTAATATTTACGAAAATTTTTGTAATTGTAGGATAAAACCGTAAGCTTTGTAATTCTAAATTACGAGTTATTGTAAGAACAGCATGAATGCCTTAAAAATATGTATAAACAAACACTACTAAACAGAGATGAAAGCTATATTGATTAAAAATAAATAATAAAATAATGTAATGTAGGATATGAAATAATCCTTCTTCAATAATTTTATATTTCAAAAATATAAAGTATATAATAAAATAAAGTATATATAATAAATGAATAAATCTACTTTTAAAAATAATTTGTAATGTTCTTAATGAATTATTGCCGAAAATTTTACAAAATTTGCATGGCACGTATAAAAAGTAAAAGATTATTGAAAAGTTAGAGTTGAAAGCTAAGAAGCAAAAAGTGAACCTTTTTTATAGGTAAAAAATAGTAGTGTGTAAGGGGAAAATAAATTGTAAGAGAAACTTCACTTATTTACAATGTGAATATATAATTTTTATTTACTGTTTATTTATGTATATTAACTAAAAGAAAGATGCTTGGTTATCGTGGTTAAGTTAAGCTTTTGCCGTAGGTCATGTAAAATATTGTTGTAATACGTCATCTTATTGGTTTATCTCTTATGTATTTATTTATGAATCGCTCATATTTATTGTATGAAAAATGGCTGTTTTTTCTTTCCATTCTATTATATTCTATTTTACGTATATGCATTTGATGATAATTATTCATTTCAAATTAACCAACCATAATGCATTTATAATAAATCTTTAGTAAACATTATGTTAAAATCAATAAAGGCCTTTTTCTAGAAAAACATAAATTATTATGCCAATGGGATATAAACTTGAAGAAATCTCACTTAAAAGAACGTAATGAATAATCTATTGAGATTGAATAATTTTAAAAGTAATTTTACGATAAAAAACGCTGCCACTTGAATAAAACTATTGTAAGGCAAATTAAACTGAATATCACAACACAATGATTAAAACATTTACAATATTTAACCGTATTAATGTTTTCGTATCATTTTCGTGAAAATCAGTACTCGTTTCAAGCACTTGAGAGACTTGTATGAAATTCACGCCAAAGCCTCACCGCGGCAGAGAGTGAGACAGAGAGAGAGAGAGAGAATGAAAAGCAAAAGCAAGATTTAAGTTTGAAGTACATATTAGGGGCATTACCATAGCCTGTGCACACGTGTATCCGGTGAAATAGCAAAACGCCCAATGCACATACGCGTGTACGAATCTACAGGGCGGAGAAAAAGTCGCGTGTACGTTTTTATAAGCGTACCTGCGCAATTGCAACAGACCAGCTGTGCGACACAACTGCGCACTCAACTGCATGCGGATTAATGAGGCTCAATCAAGCCCGAGACGTCGAGCAAATCAATGCACTTTAAAGCTCGGCGATCCAATGTTGTCCCTACGTTCCAACATCCTGGACATCCAAAAAATTCATCTTCCACCTCATGAATTATCTCACAAGCTCGCGTGAATAATCTAGCCACTCCTCTCGGGCCTCCTGTCGACTTGGATCTCTCATCGATCGAGCACAATGGCCTCTGCCCAATCGCCCAACGCGAGAGTGAGAGAGAGAGACGCGCGAGGTGGGACAAAAAGAGCTGGAGAAAGATAGCGAAGATATCGAGCGTCCGATTGGTTTCGTCTGCAGCAGCACCAGCGCACCCGCAAAACCTGTTCGGGTCTCGAAATAGGCGGAGGCCGTCCAGCTCCCCTGACTTCTTCTGCCACGTCCGATGCACCGAAAATCGACCGAATCCCGACACCGCCTCTACCTGCAATCGCCCTTTCCTCCTCTTCTAGGCGCGCGAAAGCCAGCTCAACCAGTGACATAAATAATGCTCGGCAGACACTTTTCGCACTGCTCGATCTGCGGATTATCGCCGATCGCTGAATATACTTTGATGGAATGGGACTGGAGGCTGCTGCGACGTGAAAACGCTCGCGATGTAACGTTGACTATTATTGTTGGCTGTAATCACTGAATATTATTGCGTTACGATTGAAGTTGAGGTCACGTTGGGTTGAATTGTGTTTGGAGTGAGGCTGTTGCGAGCTATTATCGAACACTTTCGGCTTCTCGGGTTGAAAATTGCCTTTCGTAACAATTGTTAATTGATCGTGTTACAATGTTCAATAACTACTCGTAATATAATAATAGATCTATTGAATTGAAAATTAACGGTCTCGATAATTCGATTGTGAGGTTTTTTCTCTCTTCTTTTTTATTATTTTTTTCAAGTTTATCTAAAGATGTTTATCAATAGATCCGAGATAGGATTACCTCTCGCGCGTGTGTGTGCGCGCGCGCACTACAAGTCCAAGATTTAACTATAAACGAAAAATTTAGGAAATGAAAAGTGATTCATGCGACAATAAGAAAAATTCCTTCGACTTATCTGTACAGTGTTTTGTACGAGGCGAAAGGAAGAATCGAAAGCAATAAATTCTTCCAGATCTAGAAAAATCACGTATTGACCTCTTTTAAAAATTTAATATCGTTCAACACGGTTTTTCTAAAAATAACCTAATCTTTGGATCAGCAAGGGAATAAACCTTTATACATCTTTTTCACCGAGAATATTTGGTTGAGAACAATCTAGACGCTCAATTTAAACTAAAACTAAATCCTTTTAAATGTAAATCTTTACCTGATCAAATCCGTTACTTTACATAAAGATTACAATCGAAAGACAAAACCGGCTCCACCCAGTTTAAAGCCAGTTGAGAAAAACCTTAACTTAGGTTTTTAAAATATTTCGTTAAAACTGTAACGCAGCTCTATGAAAAGCGAGTTTCCATTAAAAAGTTTTTAAACTGAGCTTCATTTGGTCACGGATAACAAGAATTAAGCAAATTGTAATTTTTATATTATATAACAATGAATGCTACAAATTAATTATGAAATCGAGTAACAATTAAATAGAAATACGTATTATTTCTATGCGTAAGTACTACATCTCGCATGATTTATGGAACAATTCGATTTATGCATAGACAAACGGTACAATTGGACAATTGTTTAACCAAATAAAGTGTAATTTCAAAGCATTTTCCTTTGATCAATTGTAGATATATATAAATATGAATTAAAAATATTAATCCTAAAAGATTGGTTATCGCATATACAAATAATCTAATACAAATAAGATGGCAGTTATCAAATACCTCACAATATACACATCAATTAAAGTTAATCAGTTCTCTCACATAACTTATCAACTTTTATGTCGTACATTTCGTTAGGAAATATCATCGAAAGCCTTGGATATTTAGTCGAATATTTAAATGTTCTTTAAATGCCATTCACACGTAATACAACAAGGCACTTAAATGCAATCCGAGCCTACGTTAAATCACCGCTTTTTTTGGGGCAAAATTAAAGAAATTTTCGATAGAAATCAAGCTTACGTTAATTCGATAATTAACGTAATTATATAAATTAATTATCACTTGTTATTGTAGATGGAAGAATACCAATCAATGTATTACATTGGTGGATAAGGCACTCGAACGAAATAAAGTTTCTATATTCGCATTAATGTCTGGCTTTTTATTCTTATTACAAAGGAATAGTTTTTATTTATTTAATTTTGAAAAATGAGGCACGATATGTCGATGATATTTAATTTTTCGTAATAATGTTAATAAGTATTGATTAAATTAATTGATTACATTCAATATATTATATAAATTTTTATCGAAGAACAAACTTTACATATTTAATTGGATGGATATCTACATAAATATCTAAATAAATATCTATAATATGAATTTCTAAAATACGTAATAAAGTACATTATTAAACAAAAATTATCAATATATATTTGTGCCACTTTTCAATCTTACATTTTTTTATTTAACATTATTTACATTAAAAATATGAAAATAGTCCACCAGAATAAAAATGTAATCTTGTATTATTTTCAAATTCTCATTTTTCAGATTAATCGAACGCACTAGAAAATAATAATAATTCTATGAAATATTACAATCTGCATATATATACATATATATATATATATTGCGTGTGTGTGTGTATGTAATTACTATTAAATAGTTATCATAAACGTTATTTCAAAAATATTATTTATATATTGCTATAAATCATTAATTGCTGCAGTAGTGTGTATCTCTTAATTTTCCGATATTTAACTAAATTAGTTTTTCCAACAAATAATATACCTAAATATAATTAACTTCTGAAACGTTCGTTAAATAATATAACGGATCTTTGAATATATTTTTTTTTTTTATTTTTTATGTGCTATTCCAATTATAATTAAAAGAAAAAAAAAAAAAAAAACTGTAATTGAGCATTTTACTATATTTGAATTACGCAAATAGATCTGTCAGATTAAAATTTTCTGACTTTTCATCGAAATATTTTGATGTGTATCTCGCTTCCATTAAAACTCAAAAACAAATTCCTCGACTTAATAGACGCGCGCAAATGAAACATAATGTAGCAAAAAAGAACGAAAGAAGAAGAAGAAGAAGACGAAGAAGACGAAGAAGCAGAGTAAGACGAAAAAAGGTGTAACATTCCTAACATTTGCAGCTTCTCGTTCTCTCTCTCTCTCTCTCGGGCTTCTAGTATACACCGCAAGTCAATAAATCCACCTCGTCGCCGCCTTATTTAAGTTTCCCGCTCATTTCTCCCGCCGTCCTCTCTCTCTCTCTCTCTCTCGCTGCTCACATACTCAAGCAAGGTCGACTAACTGTATCTCGTATCTATGGCATACAACCGTGCGTGGCTTCTCCGGAAGCATCCGAGCTACAAGCCAAACTGATAAAAAAGCCTCAAATCAGCGATACTCACGAGATGGATCATGTTTTCGGATCGATGACGACTGCAACGAATTTGTCCTCGAATTTTAAATAGAAGTTGAACCGTTATGTAATTGAGGAAGGTTATGGAAAATTAGTTCTTGCGGTCTTTTTTTTCTCTAAATTTTTTCGTGCCTCAAGACTGCTGATCATTGGCAGTGTGAATGTTATGTGGTTGGCATTGCATCGGAAGGTAAAAATAATAATACGTTTGTTATTAATTTATAATTGTTTTATGGCAGGCGAATGTGTCGATGAGGAGCTCATTATTTAACGATCGGATAAATTATTGTTTTCCACTCGGCCAATAATTATTCTGCTAGCAAAAACAGAGCAGTTATTTAATATAATTTGCCAACAATAAATAATGGCTTGATTATTATGAACAACTTGAGACTTAATTTAGTATTATGAGGAAATGTGAATATTTTTAAATAAAAAAAAAAAAGGCCAGTATTCGATTTCAATAACAGATATTGGATTTAACCTGAGAATTTAACATAGAAAAACATTGGCATAGCTTCTAATTACCCATTCAACGTTTCTCTTGGCTTTAAGTATATTTTGAAGAATAAACTACGACGACGACGACGACGACGACGACAATCCGAACAATCGCTTGCTCTGCATCTAATAATAATGATAATTGCAATACCAAGTTACGTGAATTTATGTATAAGGAGCATAGCCTAGTGAATAATGAATTCACGTGAAAAATAAAGAAAAAAAAGAACAGTACATTCTAAGCAATAATAAGTAGGTTGAAGAACTTTCTCTGTTAAAGCTTAAATTCGTATTATTTGTTACATCAAACGACAATGTAAAAACTACACTGGTGGACTGGCGCATTAAACGTCGCGAGTCCCCATAAATCTTCGAATTTACTTTCGAAATGCCGTTGTTTGTCGAGTTTGTCGAAAAATCCGGCCTTTAAAGAGAAAGAACAGACGACCAAGTGAAAAAATATCCAACGCCGTTAAAATCGAAATGCAGACGAGTCGCGCGAGGGGGAGGGGCAGAAGATAATAAATAATAAAGCATAAGCTCGCGTTTATTGGCTCGTGAACTTGATTCCTTGAAAAATCATCAATTACACGACCACCGCACATACCGTACTAACCAAGTCAATTTATAAGGTCGCTGTCCTAGGTGCCAGTGCACAACGCCTCGTCCTGCAGCGCTCCCGACCCTTCTCCATTGCCATCCTCGCCGAGTATAAATTAAGAAGCGGCATTAGTGATAAGGCGATATCGCTCCTCTCCTCAGGGCCGAGGCTCACTCATCCGACGAGAGTCGTTTTCTTTTCGTTTTTAGCGATAAATGAGAATAATAATACAACGCGCACTGCAATTTGTTCTGCTTTCTAATCATTAGGCCGGACCGAGGAGTAGATGGAAGAAGGCAGGAGGACTAAGGCGCAGCTCTTTTTATTTTCATCGCGATTTAAACGTAATTCGTAGCCACGATAATAATTAGATTTTCCGAAAGCACTTTTTCCCTTCGCGAAAGAAGCCTCCGCTCCACCAGTGTGTGTGCGTTAATTGCGCGTCTCCGTGTTATTATCGTTGGTATGCGTTCGATAAAATTTAATGCCCATTGACAGGCACTTTCTGCCCGTTTGGCCACAAGTGCGTTCCTATAAATATTATTACGTGGCTTAATGCGAGATGTCGATTAGTAAGCTGCGAGCCCCTGCGCTCCCCTTAAAATAACAATCGGAACTGCAATGGCGAACGATTATGTAAGACGAAAGAGGTGTTGTACCGTCATCATCTCGATTGGACAAAGTGGCGAGCCTACGTAGTGTAGAAAACTCGCGAGAAAGTGTAATGAAGGTTAGAGCGTGCTCGGTCAAGGAAAAATCGCATGCAAACAAGTCGTAAATAAAATAAAACCATAGGCTTCGACTTAGTTCGTGATGCAGATAATGCGGGCAACAAATGTCGAAGGTACTGCGGTACTAGTTAGTACAGCCAAAGTTATGAAAAGGATCGTGAAGCTAAATATATAAATGCAATTCAATAGTTTATTGGTAAGAGTGAGTCAATAATTGAAATGTTAAATAGCGCATCTTTAGCTACGAGCCAAATTGCTAAATAATAACTAAATAAAGGAAAATTTGTGAAATATAATGCCGTATATTTTTTCCCTCTTTCATAAAGTCCTTTAGAATCAATAAATTCTTAATTCGCAGTACATCAAACATTCATTATATTATATATATATATACACACACACACACACACACACACACACACACACACATAAATTTCTTTCTTTAATTCAAAGCACGTACTTGAAGACTCTTGAATATTTGGAGTTTAAAATGAAAAACTCGAAGAAAGCTAACTTTCAAAAATACATTTACAAACGTCTTTTTACAATTTCATTCGCTATATTAAGCACGCGATCCCATAAGCCAAGAAAGATAGAGGGACAGAGAGAGAGAGAGAGAGAGAGAGAGAGGAAAAAAACTTTCAATTTCCGCAATTATGGGAATTCCAAAATAAGAGAGAAGGAAGCCCCAACCAAACTCAACTAGGATCAACCGAGTAAAGTCTTTTTCTCACCGAAATCTCGAGAGAAGCACGTCGGTCGAAAGAGGGGAAGGGGAGAATGCATGGTGTTTGACTGTTTGTAGAATCTGGGTGAGTGACCTGGGACCTCGGAGCGGTTGGCCGTTGGGCTCCTCTCTCCTTCTCTCTCTCTCTCTCTCTCTCTCTCGGGCGGGCGCGCGCGCGCGCGTTCTTTCTCACTTTTTCCCCGGCCCAAGGAACCTGTTCTGTCCTCCGTCTGCACGGGGATGTCTGCTCCCTATATATGCGCCGCCTTGCTTTGCTTTCATTCTATCTTTATCTCTCTTGCTCTGCATTTTTCTCTCGACTTCGCTTGATTTTTGTGTTCTTTTTCCCTCCTTTTCTTTCCAAGCCACATACACCGAGATGCTCTCGCTCGCTTACAAGGGAGAATGAAGCAGACTCTTTCTACGCGGGAGGAAGTGAATTTTTTATTCTTCTGCTTTTCGTCACTCGGCACCGGTGTCGCATGAATATTTTTAGGCTACGAGTTTTCGACGAAATTTAAAATCAATCGGCAGTGTCAATGGCCTCTTTTATTCCCGAATCCTTCCGCTCTTTATCGCACGCTTCCACTCCCACAACCAAAACAATTTTCACGAGGTTTGTTCAATAATAATATAAAAATAGCTCGTCTTACCTTGCCCGTGAATAGTTTTCGAGAATTGTGCTTTACTCAACATATTTTTTAGCTGCCAGTGTTTATTTACACACTCGACTTGGCTCAATTTTACATCGGCCTAAGTTCATTTCTCAAAACTAAAAACTCGAAAGAATACCCACTCGCTTCGTATAAATATAGAACGATTCATTAATCATTCGTTACGGACGGTCAGGGGAGCGGGAGTTGCGGATGACGACAATTTATCATAACGTTGAAAGATCACGCGACCAAGTATCGAAACCTTTTTCATCTATGTGAATTGAGCTGCGCACCATAAGCGCGCGTAATTTGAATGCCCAAGAAATTTAAGCAATTGCAGCCACGTATATTGTCAATGGGCAGTTAGAAGAACATTTTAAGCCCTATATGCAGTACTATTCTGCTTTTTTTGTTTTAAAAAATTACTAGAAACATTGAAAGCCACCAAGTGTAGGAATGAAATTCGGTCAATGCCAATCATCGATCTAATACATAAAGAAACGTAGCCATAAATGGTTGAAGGCAAACGGCTCGTCTCCTATGGAATTTGATAAAAACAGGTGGTAGCGAGACGATATTTTACCCTATGGTATAAGGCACACTCTCCTTTCAATCTATTTTCTTTTTTCTTTTTTTTTTTTTTCATTGTTAGTTCGGTGGTTTCGAGTATGCATGAATGCGCGTATGCACGTATAGGGAATACGGAAAGCGAAGCGCAAGAAAACATGAGAGAATGTATTACGACTACTTTGTTACTTTGTATCCGTCAAATGCGCCCGCTCACGCACACGCAGAGACAAAATACGTAGGTATCCCCTGTGAGCCAACAAAGTACAGGAGTAATGAAAAGAGAGAGGAGAAAGAGAAAGGAAAGAATGAATAGCTAGCGATCATTGAAGGGATTTATTAAGAAGTTTTAGAGATTTAGAGAAAGAGCCGGGCAATATAGACGGTTAATTTTCAAGATCACTATGTAGATATATGTTTTAATTTTGTGGAAAATAATAAAAAGAAAATCTACATCTCTTGACGTGCACATTTACGTCCTGCTTCAATTGTTTAAGGACATTATGGCCGTTTATTTCATATTGCTTGGGCTTCTCTTTGATAAAGGAGACGCTCAAACACGCAAACAGTCGACAGATCTACGATTGTAAATTTGGAAATTCAACTCCATGACAATGATCAGTTAAATAATTAGTTTTGTCAACGGAAACTCGTAATACTTAAATAGATTGAATATTTGACCCAAAGTCGGACGTGGCAATTAATATTTAATAGTTGTGAGCTTTTCAATATTTACGCAACATCAACTTTATTCGCATTTCTATTCCTGTTGTGCACTTAAGAAAAGACTTGGACGAAATTTTCATTGTTTCATTGAGCATATAAAAAAAATAACTGAATTCGCGCATAACATTATGTAATTTCTTGTATTGTGTGGTAGGCATTTCACGGTAAGAACAGTATTTTTTGGCAGTGTCCCGTCCTTCTATTTTGTCATAATCTTTTGGAATGAAACAATGAAATTCTTATTTTTATGGCAATTTTATTAATTATAACTCGCACATAAGATAACAGTTATTTCGCCACTAAGATAATAATAGTCATTCGGCTGACTTTAAACAATTGAATTTCTTTCCGTTAAAAAGAAAGAAGAAAAGAAAAAAATGTATAAGTGGCAGGTACGTAAATAGATAATTGAAACTCCTTTGTGATGCATAAATAACGAATTATTAAAAATTTTTCTTTCAGGCAAAAATAAATATAACTTCATTATTTATATTACATCATAAAGTAAAACGATTCCTTAAAATTCTATTTACTTTCACTAAATTTATGGAATAAATTTTTGATTGTTACGAAACAAAATGTATTGTAAAAATTTATTTGAACGTAAAATCATTGTCTTTAAAGCTGCGCAGAAGAGAGAGAAAAGATAAAAAAAATATTAAAACTGAAGTAAAACTCAATCATAAGCTATCGCTAAAGTAATAATTAACTATATCCTCAACCAAAGCTGTAAAAATTGAAGGAAATCCTTAGTAAATAATCTCTTCTAGCTAAATCGGAACCAACCGATTGAAGTTTTCTCTTTGTGCCTCTCTGTCTTTCCGTTGCTTACAAAAATTATTACTATTAAACAGAATTTATGGTAATTTTTTCAATGGTACTTTTTCATTTATTTCAATTACAATTCCTTACAATTAGCAAATATCCCGGTAAAAATGCAGGGCAAATTGAATAAAATAGAAGCCTTAAATTTAAAATTTTCCACCACATACCAGCAAAGTACTATGAAAGTGAAAATCTTAAAAATCTACAAATTATTTTTAATTTCACTTTTCAATTCCATTGAAAAATTCTTATGAAAATTTTGCCGATTAACAATTTTTAAGTTTTAAAATTTATCTTGAAATATTTCTTCCAATAAATAATTCAAGATTTTTATAATAAATTCAACTTAATAGGAATTAAATGCTGTATGTAATTTCCAACGCAAAGTCAGCAATAAATTTGTTTACCAAGAATTATTTACCTCTGCAAACTATTTTAAAATGTTGAAATAAAAATGAACGATTTAAACTCTCCACCAACTAATTAAAAATTTTTTTACGCATATCTTTACATTAGTTATACTAATTATATCTTAGTTATAGACTATCAAGTGTATATTAATTATATACACGTCCAAGTACCTTATATTAATATATAAATATTCTTTCTAAAAGCATATTATATATCTATATTTTTATATTGAATATGTAGTATCGTATATTTAATTTAAAATTCACTTCCTAAAATGACTCCAATCAACGTACCGAAAAACGAAGCTTTTTTGTACTCGCTCGGAGAATTGAATTTTTGACAAATCATTAAATCGAAATAACATAGCCCCATTCAATCCCTTCGATACATATCAGAAGAGAGAAAAAAATCGTTATCCCTAGCATCTGTTGAATGAACACATCCTTCATAATAAGTCAAGATGAACTAGAAGATAAAAATAAAAAAAACATGACTAACAATGCACTTTTTATCTTCTCGTGTGCACGTCGATTCAATTCAAATGAAATAAAAAGTATAATGACTAAGGAAGAGCGAGAGAGCGAGAGAGCGAGAGAGCGAGAGAGGGAGAGCGAGAGAGGGAGTGGGAGTGGGAGAGGGAGAGGGAGAGGGATAGACAGCCAAAGAGAGAGAGAGAGAGAGAGAGAGCGAGAGCGAGAGAGGCAGGGAGACGAGGCGAGAAATGCGATGGTTGGGAGCGGCGCGGAGGGGGAGCGGGGCAGTGTAGGTGGTATCTCTATGTGCCGACACTGCTGTTGCTGCTGTTACAGCAGAGGAGAAGAGAGGGGAGAGGTAAGGCAACGTACATATGCACGCGTGTGTGTATTATGCAAGCCCCATTCCGCTTTCTACGTAGGCTTAGAATCTGGGTCGGGCCCCGAGTCATTGTTTACTACGAGCTCCGTCGGCCCCGTGTTAGTGCGTGCGTGTGGGTGTGCGTGTGCATTAGTCCACTGGTGTGCGGGATGTGTGCGCAAACAACACTTCTCGTATCTTTGTGATGTTTCTCAACCACTCGCTTTGGCCTTCCTCTTCCTTCTCACAAAATCCGGTAGGAATTATTTTTAATTTTATCCACTCTCCCACCCTCTCACAAATTTATATTATCGGTCGAGTACAGTAAATATGTACTCTATTGGTCAACCACTTTTAATTCGGCATTTAATTGTAGGAGCAGACATTGTGGTCGGATGTGCTAGAAAGGATTTTGTCTCGAAGAAATTAAAGATACTGGATTATCTGGGAAGCCAATATTCGAAATGGCCACTTTAAATTGCCCTTATTAAATCGATTGAATTCGACTTTTTGTGAACAATATTTTTGTCGCTTATTAAGAAATATATTGCGATAGATTCGCTATTGAAAGAACAAAATTATATTGCCTTTATCTATCATTTTTTAATAATATATCTTCATTAATGCCGCTTTTATAATTTATATATCGATTAATGTTTACAAAATTAATCATTATTATAATTACACTTTTTTAAACCTATGTACTTAGGTTAAATTGAAAATAATTATTTATGTTATTTGATTATTGTAATATATAATTTGCTCATTAGATTGACGAATAGGACATTATAAATAAAAGTTCGTGTTACCAAGTGTCGCATTACTAATTATTGTATTGAAGCAAATTACACTGTAAAGGGACATTTTACAATTATAATAAATAACAAAGATGAAAGCAATTTTTCATTTTGACATAGTTGTGGAGAAGTGCACGGCCTAAAAAGAAAATAAACTAACCAACCAACAGTACATATGTTTTATGTTAAAGGATCTTGGACGTTTTCACATTATCCAATGACATGTAATACGAAGTCTTGGATAAAAGCCTAAAATTATATTATTATAATGCTCAATGGTATCCTCTTATGGCATGAAAACAGTTGAAAAAGATTGTTTTACAATTATTTACGAATAATTCAGTGATATAATGTGTTTTAAAAATAATATTCAATTTCTGCTATTTTACCCGCAACACATTATCAAAGAAATCATGATCAAACCAAAGTTCCAATTAACGCTACGAAAAATCTCAGTCTTCTGTTAATTTCAAAGTGAATTGCAGAAGTTTAATTAGACAAGGACAGCTCAGCCTACATCTTTTCAAAGCACAAGATCGGCACTTCACTTTCATTCAAGAGAATCGAGCAACTACCACTGTAATAATGCCTGCGAATCCGCAAGAAGCCGCGGCAATTTTGTAAGGCTGCTTTAAGAGAGTGAGTTACTGAAACAGAGAGAGAGAGAGAGCGACAGGGGAGGCAATACAACGTTACTTTCAGCTCAAGATGCACTCGGCTTGTAGGCTTGAAGAGAAAGAGCGAGAACTCGTGTGATTCTACGTCATTTCGTAAGTTTTCGTTGGATTTGCACGTATACGTCTCGACTGCACTCTGACTCATTGGCAATTATTTCCCCCCACCCCCCTCCCCACCCGTTCTGCCGAGGGAATAATGGAGCGGGCGGTTTTATACGCTGGTATTTTATGAAATTTATCCCCCTTTTATTATTTTTTAAATTTACTGAATTTCGCAATTTCCTCTATGATTTAGTCCTGATTAATGGCTGCTCGTGCGTGTGCTTTAGTCATGATTGAGAAGTGATAGAATACACTTTAAAGGAGCTCTTCGTACGCTTTTATCGTGTTTATGGTAAAGTTTTGTAAGCGAATGCGACGACAAACTTCAGCGATAAGCTTACATTTTCGTGCATTGAAAAATAAATTTTAGGCTTTGCCAAATGTGGCCATACATTATTTATGATAAAGAACGCTTGCAGTTAAAATTACTTTGTAGGCGAAAAGAATTACAAATAAAGAATAACAATATATATATATATATATGTTTGTCTCTTTCCAAAAAAAAAGAAGAAGAAGAAGAAAATGTTAGTTAAAATGCAAAATATTTTCACCGATTTCTCAAAGTAAGGAAATTTTTTTAAAAGAACGTGGCAATAATAAATGATATTCTTAAAAATATATGTTTTTTAAAAATACACGTACTCTTATTCGCGAGGAAGATAAACTTATTTTAGACCTATTTATTTTTTCAGCATGTGCTAAAGCGAAGATTTAAAAAAAAATGTTCAGATAGTACGTACATTAACATTATGTGCATTAACAAATAGTACCTGTGGTCTTCAAATTTTTATACAAAGTAATTTCCACTTGAATAGCTTTTCATTAAAAAGTAATTTAATACATTGAGTTATTGGAATATTTTAAGGATATTTTAGGACTTGCAAACAAAGTACGCAAATTGTTTGTAAAGGTCCGTAAAATTCCACTAAACCATATTACAATCAAATTCTAATCCTTAAGCGGTTGAAAAAAATTGATCGAATTGTCTCGCAATAGCATCGGCTAAACCAAGATAACCTGATCTAATCTCTGTCTGTCAGATTACGAATTCTTTATAAGTAATGGAATGCTAAGCTAAGATGTCCAAGCATTGCCGAATATGCTCAATTATCGATGTATCCTCATCAAAACGAAGACAGGCGAAGAGGTCAAATTAATCGACTTTAATGGAATATCAAAATTTCCTTCGTCATACTCGATACATTCCAGCTAATTGGTCATTCGAGCGCCGCCCAAATACATTGCGAAACAATCAAAAAACGTGGCTGCTTCGGCACACAGTCGGCTATTAATCACAAATACTTTATTCTAAAATGATATATCGTGCAAAAAGGAGATCGCAGGCTGATTACAAGTCATTCCAAAGACATTATTGGAAAAAATTAATGGCGAGCGTGCAATCGAAGCTGTCGTCTTTTACTGGACGCTAGCAAACGAAATTATAAAAATACCTGAAACCTAAGTTCCGCAGGAGTTACGAAAACGTATGAGGTGCGCGAAAATTCTGCCGTCTGATGCACGAAGCAGAGTAATCTGCTTGCAAGAGCACCAAATAATCCAAATAGCAGGAAATCTCTTATTAAATGTCAGAAAGAAAAACCATAGGGCGAGGGCGATTTTATGAAAATCTTGGTAAAGTAACCCAAGAAAGGTGATGAGGCATTTAATATTATTAGCTCGGCAATCCCAACAGGCCATTCTCGTTTAAAAATAACGTGCACTTGGAACTCGGAAGAAAACGGCGCTCCCAAGCAACAAAAAGCCGCCTCTTAGAGGAGCGATAGGCGATAATAGCGCGACTCTAGCCATCCTCCTCGCAAAGTGAAAGGGCATCGGGGCCCCCAATGATCGAGCCCTCGGGCCACGAGATCGCCATTCATCGGGATCGACCGGAGGCTCGCGGCGAGGCAGGCGCCACCAGTGGACAGTGGACACGCCGACTGCCCACAATGGCATTGCGCTCTTTAAACTAGCGGCAGCGCAGCGCGGGCTGGTAACGAGGGAGGAGGAGGTGGGTGGGGGGGACGCGAAAAAGGAGACGAGCTCGGGCGAAAAGGAGGAAAGAGGCCGGGCCGCGAGCGCCATACGCGTCAGTCACGTTTTTTACGGCCGCGGTCGAGGTCGCACGCGGTGGCCGGCGCCGAGGCATGCGGGGACGACGCGTAGAGGCTGACTTTTTTTTGCTTCTTCTTTTCTTTCTTCTCATTTACGAGGCCCGCACTATTTAAAAGCGAAAGCTCCCCCCCTCGCGAATGCGGGCGGGCCGGGGGCTCGGAAAAGTTGGCCGCGAGGCTGGGTTAATGCGAGGGCAGTGCGAGGGGCTTGCGAGTCGCTTCGGTAAATGGCGGACAGTCAACATGTGGCTTTTCTTGATACAAGTGAAAATAACGGCTGCCACTAAAGAAATTTAGAAGCGCGTAAGGCACGGCGTTTGATTAGCGGCGCCTCGGCTGCGGCTTTCGGCTACCTTTTTCCTCGTCTTCTGCGCCTCATTGATACGCACTCGTACGATAAAGTGTATTGCCTTATGTTTCTTTAACACTATCTTGGCATTCTTTTCCTCGGTAAATTGCATGACGCAACGACTGATAGTTATATTGTCAGACGAGTGAAGAAGAAGAAAAAAAAAACGGGAAAAAAAAGACGAAAAACACTCGTCTTTTTTGTTAGAAGTAGGTTATAATACTTTTAAATAAAATAGTGCGTGACTATAATGAAGTAATATATTTCTGTCTTTTATTATGTCGAGCGTTTTATTCAAACACAGTCGTCTTGCGTTGCGACTGATTTTAGTTAATAATTAAAGATAAAGTTGAAAAATTGTGCCACACAGACGAACGAATAAATCTTATTTAGAAGAAAAGTAATATAATTTTAATGCAATTAACGATCCTAGTTAACGTATTTGCTAAAACTCTGCTCTCGAAACATGATAAATAACAATCAACTTATTTCATAATGACAATAATTCAAATGTTACAATTTCTCCTCCAATTCAACAAAGACTTCCGTCCCTTCATCGAATAAGTAGCCTAGTATATTAAAATAATATCGTTCGCAAAATTTCCCATCATTTCCACTCTATCTTTACAATGGAAAATCACTTTGTACGTTGATTATAAAAAAATATATACTCGTAACTTTTTATGACAAAAATTGGGCAAAAAGTGTAAGAAAAAAAAATATTTTCCCTACCTGCTTAATAGACTAAAATGCCAGAATTAAAAACTAAAGAATATCTGGATAGAGAAATACGTGCGTAAAAAAAAACATCTATTACTTCTAGTTGTGTGGGACCAAGTCAGGTAGCGATAAAACAGTTTTTATCGAACTTTCCTTAAGGCCCGCAAGACCTAAATGTAAATGGCAAACGACATTTCCCCTACTTCTACGTTACAATGTGAAAATAATGTAAAATAACAATTAATTAGTACAAAAATTTGCGAGAATTAGGAAAAGTTATCAAACAAGTGGCGTTCAACCGAAGGGTTGAATAGAAATAAAAAGAGTAGAAGAGCAGATATCTCCTTTGACCCGCACCCGCATGCACCTAAATAACCGAATGAGATGTCATCCATCAGCGGCTAAAGCCAATTATGTAAATTTATACTCGTGTCAAAGCATCGAGAACAGTAAAACTCTCGCAAAAATGTGGAAAAAAAGCACTGCATTCCCTCGACGCAACAAGTAAAAGTTAAATGTCAATAACCGAAAATGACGCCTTCCAACCGAACATAAAAACCCGAAATACGAGCTTCGTTAAACAAAATTGGGTTTCTATATTGCGAGTCGATGCCGAGTCAAAGGGCGCGAAACTCTACACAAGCGATCTATTCATCAAGGATCAGCTTGAATAATCTGTTTTATTATTTTTTCTTTGTTTTTTCTTTGTTTTTTTTGTCTACGTTGTCTTTTTACTTTTACGTCCCATTCGCCTTCAACTCACTCGTCAATTATTGAATGACAGAATCCACCATCATATCATAATACTAAATAAATTATTCCCCATTTTGGATCTTTTTTTAAATATTGGCTCGATTAATGAATTGCAATGATATTTTGAAGAATAAATTTTTTTATAATAATAATGGTAATAATAATGATAATAATGGAACCTCTTGAAAGGCCAGGCTTAACTCGAAAGGCTGCCTCAAAGTGTCAATTTCCTCATTATTCACTTCACCATTAATAACCAACTGGAAAATGTAAAATAAATATGCCGTGCTACGGTATCTGTACAAACTTTTCGTTCCCCTTGCCATTTGTTTACACTTGGCTTTGTAACAACATCCGAAACTTATCCGTAAATAAATAAGAACCCTCTTTGAAAAATAATCCTAAAGAACGATGATATGCGTAGGAGGAGGAAGATGTAGCTTTCGTAAAGAATGTAACATTGACGTCTACGTCACATGAAAGTGGCAGTATACCGCAACAGCATAGAATAATAACATTCACATCAAATTTCAGCGGCAAAATATTGAAAAAATTATCGGTATGAAAGGCATTATGCGCAAATCTTACGTAAGTCGAATTAATCACTGGAAGATCGGAGATTTATTGCTCTTGAAATTATATAAATTAGAGAGTCTGCGCGTTGTAGGACGAAGCAACAGCGCTTAGATTTCCACATATGTGCTTAACGAGCCTGAAATTCGACGAACCCAATATTTAACGAGGAAGGAAAAGGTATCGAGTCGTAATTAACGAAGCATGAAACACGAAACATCGTTGGCACGATTAGAGAAAAAGATTTAAACACAGATGAATGTACGTGGGAGAAATTAACGCGTGGCTCCCGTTTTATTAATAAATATGAGATTGTTTGCAAGCACATTCCCCCCGGCTAAATTGTAAAACAATGGCACTTACAGACACAAAGAGCAATCGCAAAGAGTTTTAACTGAAAGTTAATCTTACGATTTTATACATTTTGTTGAAGAGGAATGTGTTTCTCGTTCCTCCTCGTGGCTTAAAGAATTTCAGTTATTTGTTATTGCATTGGAAGACCGGAGAACCCTTGGCTTTATAAAGCGAGCTCTTTAAACTTTAATCTGATTAAACGTTTACTCGAAATACCCAATTTAATTTATGAACTTTATTACAAAAATAAAAATCCTCCTATAAAGTCTAAATAACTTTTATTGAACACTGTTGCATAAGGGATAGACTTCATCTCGTAGTAATCGTAGCGATCAATGAGTTTGAAAAAAATTTTCTAAGCAAAACAATATTCATCAAGTATTATATCTCAGGAATTACCCAACGTAAATTACACCCATTAAAGCTCGTAATATCCAGATAAAAATTAAAATGTATTTGTTTCTGGCATCAATAAATAAGCAATAATTAGTATACGAGCAAATTTTAGCAATCATTAATAATGAAAACTGTGATTACCTGTGCCATAAGTCTCTCTCTCTCTCTCTCTCTACGTAATGTTCTTCTTATTTTACGAGACGAGTAGTTACGTGTGTTGCGTATGTATGTAGAATACATAGAGCACACAAATGCCGTATATTAATTTTTTATAATAAATTTTTTTTTATAATAAAGGTTTTTCGGCCCCTTCTTTCATTTAATCGATTTAATAAACGATAATTCAAGCAATTAATTACGGCTTTTGTATTAATACACAATTTATACAATTACAAATGACAATAGTTATTTGTTACAATTATTTCAATAAAATCCATTGGGCATCCACACACACACGCGCGCGCTGTGGATAAAATGTGGATAAATACGTGGATAAAATGTGGATAAAGTGTGGATAAAGTGTGGATAAAGTGTGGATAAAATGTGGATAAAGTGTGGATAAAATGTGGATAAAATGTGGATAAAGTGTGGATAAAGTGTGGATAAAATGTGGATAAAATGTGGATAAAATGTGGATAAATACGTGGATAAAATGTGGATAAAGTGTGGATAAAGTGTGGATAAAATGTGGATAAAATGTTGATAAAGTGTGGATAAAATGTGGATAAAGTGTGGATAAAATGTGGATAAAATGTGGATAAAATGTGGATAAAGTGTGGATAAAGTGTGGATAAAATGTGGATAAAATGTGGATAAAATGTGGATAAAATGTGGATAAAATGTGGATAAAATGTGGATAAA
>JAPYYT010000830.1:0-37421 GCA_030522565.1 Ceratosolen corneri | reverse complement strand
AGTCTTACACAAAAAGAGATTCTCAAACTAAAGTGATCGGAAATAAAGTTGAAGCTTCACGCGACACTGGTACGAAACCACACGTTAAAAATAACGTTTATGAGGGACCCGCCGAGTTCGGTCACGCGAAACTACCAGCGAGAAAAGGGTTCATCGGCGGCAGCTCTCCACCCTTTAGCCCGGGAAACCACTTAGTGCCCGGATAATGTGACGATCTTCCGCTAAGAAACCCGGGGAAGGACGAGAGACCGGACTGCACAGACCGAAGACAAGTAGTGAAAAGTTCCTTTATCTAGTTGAACAACAGGCCTATCTGCGCATTTAATTAATTGAATAGTTCGTGGTCGAAGAAGACCGGCCGTATAATGTCAATTAGGCGATTCGTAAGACTAAGTCGCCGTTGAAAGCCTCCTAGACCACAGGAAGAGACAACGGCAACCAGAACGGAAACAGATTAATTAGTGCTTGTTATAAATTATATCTAAAACGTTAAAGATTAAAACTAAAACCGATTAATAATAGTAAAGATCAAGACAGCTTAATTTCATATGTAAAACCAAACTTGTGCAACGAAACTTTCCATTTGATTTTCAATAAATATCAGTCCACAGTGTTAAATTCGACCCCCCGAAATACAATAAAAATATATAAATAATATACAATGCGAAATGAAATGTAATTAAAGTATGCCAAAAATAAAATATAACTGTATTAAAATAAAATGTTTATATAATATTATATAATGTTATATAATATATTATATATTATAAAATATTATATATTATATAATGCAACATTATAATTTTTTAAATTAAAAATTAACTTTTATACATTATGACTATTTTAATTGATATTAAATACAAATGTGATTTATAAGATAAATGTCTAATAATAATAAGATAAATAATAAGATAATAATAATAATAGTAATAAATAATAAGATACATTAATTCATTCTCTAATACGAATTTCATTTGTAATAATATCTACCTAATTAACTTTTCATTTAACAATTAATAATGATACTATCACTTGACTATTGGATTACTTAAATAAATTTTGAATTATTAATCAAATTTGCTAAAACAATAGTTTTTATTTTATTTCAATTTTATTCAATTATTATTCAATTCAATATTTATTCACTTATTTTATTTTATTTATTTTTGTTTGAATATTATATAAAAAATAATATCTAAGAGAATTTTATAATCCTTGTTAGTTACATTTAATTTCTTATACTAATTTTAACTTACAAATATTAAAAATATTACATAACAAATAATTTTATTTTCAATAAATATGTATTAGTCTCAATATTTATACCAATTAAATTAATTAAATGAAAGAAATTAAAAAAATTACTAACTAAATTAATAATGTAAAATTATTTATATTACACTTTATGCTTTACTATTTATATACATTATACATTATACTTTATTATAACAAAATAGAAAATGAATTTTAATACGCTTTTATCTAATAGATTTTTTTGAAGATAATGAAACTAAAAGTACATTATTCATTATTATAAAATTTAAATACCTTCTAACGAAATTAGAAAATTAAACGTTTTATTTGACAAATAAAAATTAATGCTTTTCAGAAAAAACAAAAATTTATCAAATTTAAGTTTTGAAATTCAATGTTTATTTGAATAATTAATTGAAATATTATTTTAAAAAATGATTACCGAATTATATATATCATTTATTTCAGTTATCCGAATATCTAATATGAACTTGCTTTAAATTTTCTTCAATATATATTTACATAACTTTCATTATTAATATTATTTATTCTATTTTTATTTTACAATTTTAATTATAAAAAATAGAATATATTTTATTTACTTTTTTATACTAATATTTTATAATAGTATTCTGATAAACAAAATCTACATAATTGGTTATAAAATGCGATAGATGATAAATCATAATTTAAGATTTTATTATAAATTAATTTAGAATAAAATAATAAAATATTAAAAATTGAATCCTTAAAATTCAATTGGCTTTATTTATCATAATTAATAGAATAAAGATTTATAATATTTATACGAAATTTTTATATAAAATATAACATTTATGTTATTATATTAGGTATATTTTAATGTTTTCGAAATTTATGAATAGAATTTTTGTGCAATTTGATCTGAAGAAATTATAATATAAAAAAAATATAAAATTCTAATTTATTTTTATTTGACTAAATATATTAAACGTATTACTTTTTTAAAGTGCTTTCTTAAGTTTTATATATTAAAAATTAACAATTGTGTTAATATTTTTCGAAACCTACATATTTTACAATTGAGAAAGAATTTTTCTTTTAATTTTTCTTAGATTAAATAAATTAATAATTAATAATTCTAATGGATATTCAATAATAGCTATAATAAATATTATACTGTTTTACGTTTAATATTATTTTATTTAACAATGTTCAACTATAATATATTATTTAAATAGACAATAAATATGATTTTTTGTGTTTAGTGATTACTGTTACAAAGAAATTTGAACAATTGAGAAAAAAGTTATACATCCTATTTATTTTCATTACATAAAGTTAGGCATCAAATATTTGTATATAATTACAGAAATTAAAATTACAGAAAGTAGTTTACATTTGAAAATATTCATTTAGGTATTTTAAAGAACAAATTTGATTAATATATTTAATTTATTAACACAATATTATATTATTAATAAAATATTAATAGATTTAAATAATATAATTAAATTGTTTAATCAAAGATATTGTGAGTATATACAATCTTAAACACTATTATACACTGATTTGATCGGGTAATATTAATGTAATATTAGTTATTATAATTGCGAAACTAGAATCATGTATTAAGTTAATATGTATTATAATAAAAAAAGACTTTTAGAAGTATGTTCAATAATTTAATAATATTAACAATTTTCATAATAAATGTTTTTAAATAAATATTATATTCTAATGTGTAAAATCACAGTTTTTAACGTTAATTTTAATATAACTAAAAATAAAAATAAAATTTTATGTATTTATTATTTAAATTATTACAGTAGTCTTTTTATGTATGTCAATGCAGGTTCGGCAATATTTTTATTTTTATTTTGTATACATAGGTTTGAATATTAAGTAAAAATTTATTTTGTTAAAATGGTATTAATTGTATGCAATCAATCAAAGGAATATTCATATAAAAGTTTAAGCGAAAAAAACAGAATAGTGCTTTTTTGCTTTTTTTTCTTTACACGCGAGTTGATAATTCATATATTAAGATAGCCAATTACTTTATTCGTATAAAAATTTGTATTTATTTTTTATATATTATACTGTATCTAATCGACATGTTTTTATTAAAAAACTTGTATAATTATTTTATAATTATATTACACACGTAAGTATTAATAAAAGAAAATAACAATTAATTTATTTTTAATATATGGAATTAATATTTTTCTAAAAATATATATTATAATTTTTTATAGTGATTTGTTTTTTGTTATTATCTTTACTAACTCAATTAATCCACTAAGGCAAATTATTTTAAATATAAAACGAATATGTACATAAAAACATTAAATTACTATTAATTTTACAATAAAAATTGGAAAATGAGAATGTCAGTAAATCAACAAATTATAAGTCTGATAATTAATTTCTCAAAAGTATATTAGACAAATGTACTTCCTATAACATAACATAGAAGTTCTATATTTATTTTGAAATAAAAAAGAATTATTTATGTGTTAAAAAGTATATTTTTAATTTAAATAATTCAATTAATAGCTAAGTTTGTTAATGGAATGTATTTATATAATTAAATTTTCAATAATATAAAGATTTTAGTTTATTAAAAGCCTCATTTATTAAATTTAAGTTAATAATTAATAGTTAATTTAAGTTGAAAAAACGGCTTTATGGAAGTTAAAATTCTTTAATAGAAGCTTTTATTGCATAGATTCATTAATATATTGTAATATTGTACATTTGTTTAGATTTAAAAACTTCTTAGGTAGCAACTGAAGAACTCAAAATATATAATATTTTACTTATTTTTTAACTTATGTTGGAGTTTTTGCAATATTGAGAAAATAGCTTTAATATGCAACTATCAGATCCATACAACGTCTCTAATAAAAAACTTTCAAAAGAATTTATTAATCTGGATTTCGTCTTTTATTATTTAATTAGTTTAAAGTGTTTAATTAGTTGCTCTGAAATCTTAAAATAATTGTCTTGCACATATCTAATATTTTTGTATATAATTCTTCACGTATAAATTAAACAGTAAAAAATTATCCATTGATTAGAAAGATATTGTGTGTTCTATAAGACGGAAAAACATTTCTACAAATAATACTAATAGTATCAAATAAACATTAATAATTGGAATTTTACCTACTGCAGTAAATATTTCTTATCTTTTTCTTATATAATAGTATTGTGGCAGTGAATAATATATTGAGTTCCTCAGGACTCGATCTTATTATTATATATTGTATTTATATATTATTATAAATTGTAAATAAATGGAGACTCTCTTTTTTAACTAGCACCGTATGTATTAAATTGAAAAGACAGGTAAAGTACCAAAACTCTGTTTTCAATGATATCTAATAACATAAAAAGGATGACTCATGTATAAATATCGTTCGATGTACACGGTCAACTTTAGCCATATTTATAAAGTATTAATGTGCCTTACATCACTAAAATATTTCAGGAAAAATTTTACCAGATTTCAAAATAACCTCCACTGTATCTAAGTTTATGTAGTCTATATAGATGTTACGAAGTAATATTACATTCATTATTAATTTAAAATGCCATCGTTAAATTATTATATAAATTATAAAAGTTATTTTAGCTACTTACTTGTTTTAGAAGATAAAATACTTCAACCTATTTGTTATTATTATCAAGATGGAAAGTATTTCTCACTTTTGTAAAAAATCTATTTACAATAATTTTACAATTATTTTACAATTTACATTCAACTGATTCAATTCCCAGCTAAAGTAATTTGTTCGTCAAATAAATGAATATTCCGTTTCAAGTAATTATTTACATATTTATATACGAATATCTTTCTTTGTATATATAATAAAATAAGGTAAAAGGAGAAAAAAAGTAAAGAAAAAATAGCAGAATTAGTAAAGCGACAATAGTTTTGTCAGATTTTAACAACTTTAGGCAAGTCATATGATGCTCAGGACTAATATTTGAAAGAAATAATAGTTAATTCTACTATGGCAGAATTGGTATTTGTTTCAGATCTAAAGTGGAGAATTTATCGTGAAGCTTTCAATGTGTAAAAGAAAATTTTTGGAAACTGTAATATAAAAACAGTTATTTTAGTAACATGTTGTATTAAATACTGACTAACAAAAACGATGTACTTAAAATTCATTGTTTTATTCAAAATACGATATTCATAACACAGCACATACATTTTACTTCAATTTGAAGTCTTAAAATTAAACTATGTATTTGTATTTAATTTATGAATGGCGAAATGTTATTAAAAAGTAATCATCTTAGGAAAAAAAGTAAAATCTTTGAATATTCCTTTAAAATAGTTAAAATGTTTTATAAAATATTTTTATATGTATTTCAAGATTAATAAGAAAAATAGGAAAACATAATACAATAATGTGTTGGTTTCTTAGGGGGATGATATATCAGTCAATGCATAATATGAAATCTTAGAGAAATGACATCTTAGAGAAATGACATCTTAGAGAAATGACATCTTAGAGAAATGACATCTTAGAGAAATGACATCTTAGAGAAATGACATCTTAGAGAAATGAATGAAAATAGAGAAAAGGGCTTTTATATTTAAATATTATTTTTACACTGATTTTGGCATATTGTAAGCATAATCTAGGCATATAGTAAGATTAGCATCCTAGCATTTATATACAAAATTATACTACACATACATTATATATATTGTATTATTCTAATAATATCAATTATCTTTGATTTATTAATTGATAAAATTTTTTATGTATCGATTTTCATTATACTTTAAATTTTATCTCATTCGTAATTATTGATTTTTATGCTAGAATTTTGCATATAATCGTTAATCACTAAAGCAAATTACAGCAATCATATTTGGAATTTTGCTACGTAAATTGAAATATAAACGCAATCGCATCTGTTTTCTAAAAATAGAAGTAATATATAGTTATTTGTATGTAAAAGACATTCATTTAAATATACTTAAAATGTATGTATGTAAAGCAATATCTTATAGTTATCAAAACCTCCTATTATCTTGTTATAATATTAAAAATTATTTAACGTATACACGTTGCAATTTCTTTAATGGAAATTAATGATAACAAAAATAAAAAATTATCAAAAGTATCAAAAGCTAATCAAAAGTTAAAAGAAAGTTATTTTTAATATATTTTTATTATTTTTATTTTCTTTTTATTATGTTTATTTTATTTATTTTTTTTAATTAGTATTTTTTAAAGAAATATAACTTTTGTAGTCTATGAATATAAAAATAAGAAAACCTTTTAAGACTATTGATATCCAAAATTAATTATTTTATTTAGAATTTAATAAATTTGAATCAATAATATATTTTATTAAAAATTAATAAATAAAATTATAATAAATTATTGACTTAATTTGAAATTAATAACACAAGTCATGATACTGATATCGAAAAACCGTTTTGAAATACAAGAAAACGTACAGATATTTTTTATTTAGTTTATTTTTTAATTATAAACCCGGGACGAGATGAAAAAATAAATAGAATTATAGAGTAAGAATGCCGTCAATAGTTGGTCAACCATTTATATTGTATTCATTATATAGAGTGGTTTCCTTATTGTTTCATCACCCTCAAATAACTTGCCATGAAATTAGTAAAGTCAAACTGACGCCAATGAAATTCGCTTGTTCATCATCATTCGATTCTTTAAACTTGCCTTCAAGGTCCTCTTTCCTCAATCTTTATTTTACTTTTTGAATTTTACGTTTACGAATATTAATTATATAATACTTATTTTTTAAAGCCATTTGTAAATTTTAAAAATAATTGGTAACACTTTTGCTGTATTTTAAAATGTTTTGAAAATTGTAAATAAATCATTATACAATGATGTAGTTTTATTAGCATAGGTTTTTCAAAGAATAGTTCTAAATGTTATTTTTAAATATGTTCAATATTAATTGAAAATTAATTTTCTTATATTTTAAATATATTTTAAATATTTTAATTTTTCTTATATATTATTTATATAAGAATATTTTATTATCTTATATACATTTAGCACAAAAATGATAAAGTGAAATATATGAAAAAATGATATAGTGTATATAGAAAAGAGTGCACGATAGATTGAGCAGGTTACTCCACGGGGTACCGATTCTCAAGGTTTTCTAACAGGGTCGTACAGGCCCCTCGGCGTGCTTTCAACACCTGCCGCCTATAATTATGTCCGTTTCTAGAAAATTATAATTAATTATATAGATAAAACACCTTACGTTTTTTTACTATAAGCATATATCCTATTTTTTAAAATAACTGTCTTTGATATATTTGAAAAAATTATTTAGTCCTTAAATTTAATGATACATATATGAATAAATGAAATTCTTTTATTTTTGTAAGGTATTATACCTTTGAATATTTTTAATTTTACTTTTGCTTTAAATATCTTTATTTATATTTTATTTTTGATTATTATTATTTAATAAATATATTTATAATATATTAAAGTTAATATCATTGGATTTTTAAAGAAAAGATAGTTTGAAATTTGTTCCATAAATTTATTAAAAATTTAATAAAAGATTCTAATAAATTTATTAGTATTGTATTTATTTATTAATTACTATATAATGAAATTTAATCAATTTCTTGTAATTAATAAAAATATAAAATTACTATAAATATAAGAATTTTTTAATGTATAATTAATCAATAATTTTATTATAAAATTTTCGATTTTAAAAAATATTTGTAATTTTAAAAATTATTAAATCTTCATTAATTAATTAGAACTTTTATAATAACTTCTATTATTATTTTAGACTGTACAACTTGTATTCTAAATTAAATTAAATTTTATAAAAGTGTATATTTTTAAGAATAACTTATTTTTTAAACAAATATTTTATTACTTCGTATTAATTTTAATACATAAAGTTGTAAAATTTAAGTTTTAAATCCTTGAAAAAAAAAATACACAATTTAATTTAGAAAAAAGTATATATATATATTTTGATAGTAAAAATAAAAATTAATTATAAATACTTTAATTATATTATAAGGTCTATAACCTAATTATAAAAATATTTTCATTAAAAAATATTTTATTTTAAATTAAATTAATTTAAAATTAGTAAAATTATGCAAAAATCAATGGTTGATCCTGAACGATATATTTTTCCATTACAAAAATACTTTTTATAATATATTAATGTCATTGAAAAATATACGTAAATAGAAAAAATTATATTAAATGAAGATAATTTTTTGTTAATCAATAATAAAGTAAGTTTTGGAATTAGTAACATTACATAAATTTATAATGCATTCAATAGTATTAGTGTACATTTTGAGAATATAAAATAACTAATGAAATTCGGTTTGGTCATAAATGAGGAAATATAATATTTTAATTAGTATAAGCGTTCTGTTTTTTAAATTTTTAAACTAATTTTGTTTTTAATTTTAATTATTTAAAATTGTAAAAATCAAGAGTTTATGCTTTGTCAAATAAATCAACGTTGACATTTATATATTTTAACAAAATGATTATTACTTTTGGTTATGTTGAATATTTAACTAAATGTATAATATAAATATTAAGAGATAATATAATTAATATAAAATGTTAAAAATATATCAGAATTCTTAATTAACAATATATCGAAAAGTACATATTTATTTTAAGTTTATTGTAGTTATACTTTAAATATTTTTAAAAATGTTTAATTAGTTAAATTTTTTAAAAATAATTTTAAGATAAAATGACATCGTATGAAAAAATTAATATTATAATTATTTTATAATTCTTGTAAACATTTACACATGCGTTATTAATCGAAAATGTATGTTGAATTTAATAATTCAAACATTTTTTATGAATTTTTTGAGATAATAAACACAAATTTAATTTAGCAAAGACAAATATTTTGAAATATTTGTGCATACGAGAAAAAAATTAGAAATATTTAAAAATAATTCAATAAATAGGAATGTGAAGTTAATGAAAATTATAAACACAATAATCCAGTAGCACGAGGATAAAAAATAAAATTGGAATGGAAAGTATTATATTCTTGTGGTTAATTCTTTCGTAACGGAAATGAAAATTCATAAAATGCAATTTGTTAAAATAAATCAATATCACATAACATTGGTTACTTGCTAATAATGCATACTTATTGTTTATGGATAAAAGTATTATATTAATATTCATTCTTATTAATATTCGTATTAATAATAGTATTATTAATAAATATCAGTACTCAATATACTTCTATCAATCAATCAAATAAAGAAATTTGCAAATATTATAGTTTACTTAAAATTTTACATATTTAGAATTCCCAATTATTTATTATCATTTATTGTTTATTTTTTGGTATTTTCTCATTAATTCTTTACTATATTATTTTGAGTAGCAAGTAATATTCTGTATTTGAAAAACCTTAAATAAACGCATCTAAATAGAAAAAGTGCACACCCTCTCTTGAGTATTACTTTGTAGAATTAAATTCTTTTTTTTTCAAATATGGATTTGCGGTTTTTCTTTGAATCTAAAATGTCTTATACTGCTAAAGTGCATGCAATAATAGTGCTCATAAAACGTTATAAGGCAAATAAAAAAGGATAATCACTTTTGTTCCAAAGCCAGAAAGGGGTCAGAATAATTCACAGAGAAAATAAGTGATACAACCAACTAAGAAAGGTATTGATAATTTGTTTTTGATCATAGGATTCAACGGGAGATCATTGTCAATGATGGAGAAATAGTGAGTGTAAGAGGGGATAAGAAGTTATTTTATAATAGGCAAGTAAATCGTGGACTTACATTTGTTCTTTCTGCGTACAAATTTAGACATATAGAGGAATTAGTAACCTACAAAATAAGGCGGCTTTGCATAATGTCGAAATAAATGGTGTGTGCATCTTTTACCCATTGATCATTTGTCGAATTATCGGTAATATCGTTAAACCAACAAGAGCAGCTTGGCTTACAGTATTTTTCTCTACTTATCTGTCTGTCTCTCTCTCTCACACACTCTATAACTCACTCTCGTTATTTATTCTTATTTTAGCTTTTTGTGGCTAGTGAAGAAAACAGAAAATTGAAACCGCAAGTGAAGAAGATTGGATACTTTGTGGTACATGATCCCGCGTCGAGTGTTAACGAGTTGAACAATCATCGGTAATATACATATATATACATATATAATTCATGCGATTTAGCTTTTTTTATACATAGATCTTTATAAATGAGATTTTCATACCTACCAATATAACAATCACGTAAAAAGCGTATATCAGCTGTCGAAATTAACATGAAATTTTTTATGATTTAATTGAATTTCAATGCTTATTTGATTTAATAGTTTTGATAATGTTAGAATTCGATAAATAGTAAAGAATAAATAATTGTAATAAATAATATCATATTTTGTCTTTTTTATTTGTAGAAAAAAAGTATATTATAAATAGCTGCGTTATTGTATAATTCATTTGATTGATTGAGATAAATGTTCTATAATATATGAAAAAATTCTTTTACATTTTTTAATGAGTCGTTATTTTTATTATTCTTTTATAACAGTAAATAATTAAATTATTAAATTAAATTTAATTAATTAAAAATACAATATCTTACAGAATCAAGAATAATAAAAAAATTATAATAATATGTTCGATTTATTTTGAAAATCCATTAGTGAAAGTATTATTATTATACTTAAGTAAAAATTAAATTTTAAGAAAAATTTTATTTTTAATTTTAATATTAAATTTAAAAAAAAATTTTATTTTTAATTTTATTTTTAATTTTATTATTAAATTTTAAGAAAAAATTTATTTTTAACATAAACTTCATTTCTTCAATATTTAAAGAAATTTGGAAAATTATTTGGATTTTGTTGACATATAATAAGATAATATAACAAAATAAAGATTACATTTTACCGAAGTATCTTATATAAATATTTTTTTCTGATTTTGCAGATTCCTTTAAATATTAATAAAAACTGTATAGTTTAAGATTTTTATTCTTATTTTCTACTTTTAAAATGTTAACGAAAACTAATGTTTGAAAAAGAGAGACAAAGAGAAAGGAAGGAGTATAATTAGAAAAAACCTTTGTAAAATATTGCCATTTATTTTAAATTTCTAAGTTTTAAGAGTCAGAAAATAATACGTAAATAAGAGAATATCAGAAAAGTTAGTTGCTTTATAAATATTTGTATTTTACTTTTTAACATTAAGAATTTTCTTGACGTAAAGGGTTGGTTGACCAATCTATCAACCTTTCTACTGTATAATGGCCTTAATGATGAATAGGAAGGAAGATAAATCTTTGCAATTCATGTAATAATCTTTTTGTGTTAAATTATGTAGTAGTTAATAATAAATTACGACACAAAAACAAATACAGTCAATTAATAAATATACTTATAAAAAAAATTTATATCAATCATTCAAATTTATATTGTTTTTTCTATAATAAAGGATTGTTGCTAAATATTAATTTTTATTTTAATTAGATACAATAATTAATGAATATCATTATATAGCTTTAATTAAATTAGTGACAGCATTTATTATATATGAGTAGTATCTAATGAATTATTAAAATAGAAATTAAAACGAGTATATATGATTGAATGCAGTGTAGTGTTATAAATATTGTATTAAAAGATAGATAATAAAAACTTTTTCGTTAGCACTAATTAATTTAATATTATATAACTAAGCTTAATAGGGAGTATTTGCAGTATAGAAACAGTATTCATAATATATTATTATCACGTGAAACTACTCAATAAATAATTCATAAAATATTTATATTTCAAATAGAATTTTTGTATTTATGGAATTTTTATTTTATTAAATTAATTTTATTAAAATTATAACAATTTTGACTTAAAACTTGCAAGCAGTTTGTTACTTCAATGTTCAATATGAAGTAAAATTACATTCATTAAAACGAAAATTTTGTTCTATTTAATTTATATCATAAATAATAATATACAATATCCGTTGTTTCGGAAGTTTAATAAATAAAATAATTTTTTTATCTTTTAATTTAGTAGTGTGGACTTATCAATTTTCCAAAATAATTGATTGTTGATTCCGTAAATGATGGTGTTCAATCTATGGCAATTAAATATTCTATCATTAAAAATTCACGCTTTACTTTTTGCAGCAGTAAGTAACATTTATATTTTAAAAATTGTGACGAATTAGTTATGAAGCTTGGAGAATAAAAAAAATGTGACTAGACATAAGTAGTCTGTGAACATTAGTATGAGAACAGTGGCGTATGTACCTATGTAACTTGGTCGTGTGGGCGTGCATCTGTGCGTTCATTGGTTAGTGTATCTCAGCCCCAGGGCGTTTCTTGGTGGCAGAACTCAGTTTGAAATCGCATTGAGTGGGGAGAACGAAGGGACAGTGCATCGTGCGCTGCATGACACCACTCAGACGACGCGACTGCTCTAGCTAACGCGTAGTCGTTCAAGATATTGAGTATTTCACTGGTGGATTGATACATTGGGTGTTGTTGGCATTCATCATATATTCCTCAATTTCAAGTGCGCGAGTTTTGTGTTTTAGATCGAACCGTGCGTATCCAATCATATGTGTTTACGAACGATATGAAATTCAATTGTTCGCATTTTGCTTCAAAACGTACATCTTAGGGATTTTTTAAGGTTTTGTTGAATCAACAATAAGTACCAAACACAGTGACACGCCGACGGGAAAAAAATATAATCCTGTCGACGAATTTAGGTAAACCTTTCATTAATGGACAGCAAGTTAATCCCAAAAATTAGTAGCTTCTATGAGGTGAGATAATATTCAAATAATATATTTTATTAAATTTTTATTTCTGTCCTAGTTTACATAATCTCCCTTACAGTATTATTAAAAACTTTGGACTGATCATCTTTATAATGACCTTTCTATGTATTGTATTGATTTTATAGTTATTGCTATAAATTTTTATGCTAAAATGTTGAAAGTTTCAGATCTATACATTATTTTGTTTTTAGATTAATTATGACTATGCAGATTCATCTAATTAGTCATACTTCCGTAATCTTGTAACTAACTAATAAATCAATATTTATTAATTTTTTACAGAAAGATATTACATTTTGTTCATAAAAAAACTTATGACCGTATTATCTAGAGGCTTAAACACAGTTTCACATTACATAGAAAAACGTATTGAAAATATAAGTTAAATATAGAATACTAAATATAAAGTTATAAGTATTTATTTTTTTAAAGTATACAAATACGACCAATAATCAAATTTTATAATAATTGTGGTTTGACACGATAAAATAAAATATTAGGGTTAATAATATAAAAAATTTTACAGTTTATTTTTAAATACATTTAGATTTAACTGGATTTAACTTTTAAATTAATTCAATTTTAGCATTGTCAAATTTAATAACAGTAAATTGATGGCTCGTTTTTTTTTTGTTTCTCATAATTTATTGTTGGTGTATACTACACTGAAATATATTGATTTGAAATCAGAGTTTGAGTCTGTTTATTTATTTAATTTCATTTTATTTATACTTTACGTGTATAATATATGATAATTACGTGTATAATAGCAACTAAAAATATAGCTCTGTATGACAACACCATTATAAAGTACAAAGTAGTTCTATCATTTACAAAGTACAATAATCATAATACAATTGATGTTGTAGTTATATATTTATGAATTTCATAAACTTATTTTTATCTTTAGTTTTAATAAATTTAAAGAGTACATTATCTTTTTTTTTAAATTTTCATTTAGCAATTTTATCAATAATATTTGTTGTCATTTTTTAAACTTTTCAAATTTATCTTGAATTACTTATTTCTTATATTGGTAATATTTACTTCAACAGTGGGCTACTTAAAATAAGAAATATTTAATTACGATTTTGCTATATCTAATTTTAAAAATGTAACAACTTGAATTTAAAATTATATGATTATAAATAAAATATGATAAAAGAAATTTGCAATAAATAAGAAAATTATTCATAAAAATTATCAAACTCTTGTAACTTATAAATACTAAAATTACAACAACATTATTCTTCATAAAAACAATTAAAAAATTATCATACAATTTAGTATATAATAATGAAATTAAAAGACTAAAATATATTTTAAAGTAAAATTTTATTAATAGAATTAATAATCGATTTGTTATATAATTATTTTATTTTTTATCAAATGTATTGCACAATATAAAGAGAATAAATAATTAAGAATTATGAAATATAGAATAAAACAAGGTGAGGACAGAAACATAAAGAGGAAGAGATAGGTTAATTTATTAATGCATAAGTTTATACATTTTATCTTTTTATAATAATAATTTTTAATATTTTCCTAACTTATAATTTTATAATTGTGAATTTAAAAATTAATTTAATATTAGATCAGGACTTTTATAGTAAAAAATAATTTTATTTTAACACAAAAAATATTTCCATATTACTCATAAATAAAAGTATGAATATAATATTTTAAATAATTAAAAAAATAAATTATTCTTTTAAATTTTTAAGATATTTAGTCGTATTTAATACAATTTACACGCTTCAAATATATATAAATTGAGAATATATAAATATCAAATTTAAGTAAACAAAAGTTTTTGTTTTTAAATTATAAAGTAAAATAATTATTATAATTGTAAATATATTATAATAAACTAAATATTTTAAAAAGTATTTATATTTAATTGAATAAAAGACTTATTTGATAAAATATTTTTATGAGTTTAACATTGAAAATAAAATAGAAAATATTATTAATTTAATAAAAATGTATAAATTTTAGATTTTCTTAAATGTAAAACGTATGATTAATAAAATAAAATTTTTTACATATTTATTTAATTTAACATATTTTATTATTAATTTTAAACTATAGTTTATTAATTAATTAATATAAACAGTGTGAAATAATATTTTATATAATTTTTGTCATTATGACGAAGTAGTATTTGGGTAATTAAAAACGAACATTAGATATTTAACATATAAAAACATTTTCAGTAATTTAAAAGGATTTATTATTGTAATAGCAATTTTTTATTTTAGAAAGCAAAACTTTTTTAGTATAATCTATCCCTTATTCATATGAAATTTTTAAACCATTTTTATTACTTTTATTTTATAAACAAAATCATCAAACATATTTCACTTAAAATTCATTATTCTATTGAACTAGAGAAAAACTTTAAAAAGTAGTTCTGGTTGAGTGGAAAAGATTTAAAAATACGTAAACGGGTTGTGTATGCTGTACAGTTCAGAAAAATTTGAAACGTTTCACTAAATATAAAAGCGAACAAAAATAAATGTTCATATATGTAATATTCGTGTATTTATCAATACTTTAAATAAATACATATTTTCAATGTATATAAATTTTTGGTGAAAAAGTGATCTGTCTCATTGGTATAAGTGTAATAATTTCTATTTGTACTAATTTTTAATAAAATACATTCTGAAAATATTTACATAATTAAATACTCAATATTAACTCCCTAAATTATCCATTAATTCTTTTAAAGTTTTTTTTTATTTGTACATAAAAATACATTAATATAATATGTATATATATACAAATTATATTACATTAATTAATATTATATTAAATAATTAATATTTTTATTGTTATAAATTAGTTTATATTTTAATAAATTTAAAAATAAAAAATAATATGCTACTGTAGATATATGTTGAAATATTCTTTAAGAAATTTATATAGAAATTATATTCATTTGAAAGAGCGAATAAGAATAACTATTATTCATACCTTAAACGAGTTTGCTGCTTTCTTTTTCTATCGACCCTGTCATTCTAGTGCAAGTCTTTTGTTAGGGTAGCACGGATTTTTTCTACTTTCATGGAGGTATCGAATCAAGAAGAGTTCGTTAGATATGTGCATGAAGAAACTGAATGAGATCTAAAAACAAAAGAAAGCTACTAAGTACATACATGGCACATGGTGCTTATTCTATACGTATGTATGTGTGTATCTAACACATAAATCTACTCATATAAAGTATATGAAGTACCTGTCTATTGTCGCAACGGAATAATGATCGTAACAATGCATATGTCTTATTTAGTTTATCTGTTTTTATATATAGTTTTAAAATAATATTATTGATTTTTTAAGTAGCTTGTAAATTTACAACTACACATCTAACAAGTTTATAAAATACTATAATACAAAATTAATTTAAGTATAACCAGTATATTCATTTTTGATAGTAGATTAAGAAAAATCATCAACTTTACTTAAAAATGTATTAAGTAGATAAAATTCAAATTTCAATTCGTTAATATACATGTTCTAATATTGTAAATATTCGTAATCATATATACTCGAACTAATTATGTCACATATGTTTTTATTATTCACTGTTTCCTTTGTGAAAGAGCAGATCTTTTATAGTTATAGGAATTTATTTTTTAATTTTACTCTTTTATATTATATCTTTTATATTTTATTTATGTATATTACATGACATCACATATGAGCTGGAAAAAATAAATGAATGAAGTAAAGAACACTTACCGGAGAATTGAAAGTATGCCAAAGTGCAATGTTTAAAAATATTGGAATTTCTATTTAAAATCACGAATAATTGAGTTGTAATTACCTTTCCTTTTTTTTACTTTATTTTATCCTTTACTTCTCTACTTTTATTCTTCGTATGTGTATTGCATGTCATTATTAGAAAAATAAAAATTATATTATGTTGAATTTTTATTATTTAATGAATAATTGGATAAAACAATACACAAGGTAACATACTTGTATTTTTTTAATCGCTAGCAGTTTCATGTACTGAACATTTTTGGTAAATCCATTGAATACTCTGGATATTCTTTAACTTAAATAAAAGCAAAAAAAATTTCTTTTTATCTTATTTCTTAATACTTCTCAGCGTATTTCAATATTTCTTTTGTGAAATGAATTTTAATTTATCGAATCTAGTTAACGCTTCGCTTAAGGTGCGTAGATCTTTATTTTTATTAATGCAAACCACATTGTAACTATGTATCTGTCAGACGGCACAGGGTTTTCTCTTTTACAGTATCTTAACTCTAACTATAATGGTTGAAGACGTTTTGTTACAGACATTTAATGTAACAGTGTATTCATTGTGGTTTCTTTGAATGCAAATTTTTGCATCTATCAGTAATTCAAAAAATGTAAAACAGTTAATAAAGTTTCATGTTTCAACTTATTATTCAATTTTTTGTAATATTTATTCTGAATAAGTGTATATGCTTTAAAAAACTAAAACATACACATGTATTATATTTGATTTCTCTGAATATTATTGTTTGAATAATGTTCTTTTTATAGTTTTTGTAGACCCTGAATTTTAAAATAAATTAGTTATACTTATTATTTATTTTCAAGATTTATTTCAGTACTTTAATGTTTTATTGTTTCTGTTAGTTGTATCGATTTTATTATTTTCAAACTAAAATTTTCGACAATTTTCTTATATTATATATGGCTTGTCGGTTTTAATCATAAACATAAAACATTTTTTTATTCCAAAAATACCTTTGGCATTTCAAAAGATTCTATAAAAAAACTTCAAGCTTGAATGAAATATCAGGTACTTGATAGACTTCTATTTTATTTTATTTTCGCATTCAACTTTTATATTTAAAATAATAGCAGAATATATAAGTAAATAGCTACAGTCGATTAACCGATGACAGCTTCCAAAGAATTTAAAGACAGACGATAATGTATACACTTAATAGGTTAAAAAGTTCAAGTCAAAGGAATTTTCATTTGTTATATTCATTATTATTTCTAGATTTATACATTAATGGCGAATTCCAATAGTCTTTAACATACATGTTATCCAAATAAAGGTAGAGATTTATTTAGTAACATTTTATTAAAAGAATCATTTCTACATTAAACTGTTAATATTACATTCAAATTAATTTTATTTTCTTAAATTCTAAACTTGTATTGACATCATATGAAATATTATAAAATGTTAAAATTAATAACAGTTTCTAAAATATTTTGTAAACGTTTTATTTCCATTTTGAAGATAAAAAGTTTACAAGTTATGTTACGCAGTTATGTTACTGATGACTTTAATAATTTGAATATAATATATTATATATATCATATAATAATATGTTTAATATAATATAAATAACAAATAATTATGAAATTTCTATTTATAATTTCATCTAGAATTATTAAAAATATGTTGTAAAAATTTTGTTTTTAAAATATAATTATGAACATTATTAGTTCTTGATAATCAAAATATTATTTAACTTTAATTCACATACATCGTCATGAATCTAATACATAAATATAGAAACATTCATCCAAAGATCTTAAATACAGTAAATACCTACGATTGGTGTTTTATATTCTTTAAAATTACTATCACTATAAAATAAATAACTTAATGAATGTAGATTTTATCATTAAAAATAACTAGAATGTTTTAATACATGTATGTTTAGTATTTACGTGTTTAGGCTGTTTCAAAAACGGTTACAAAAACATAATGAATTTTTCGATTATCTATTTTTTATTTGCATAGATACAATTAATTGTATAAATATCTACATAAATGCACTATAATAGAAAAATCTATTATTTTTCTTATTTTTTTTAATAACCTATTAACAATAATTATATTAAGATTTATAGAAGCTTTTTAAAAATAAAAGTGAAAATATTTTGAGAATATTCATTCATTGTATTAAAATATTCTTTAAAAGGAATAATTGTTGCACATACCTATTTATATTTATAAATATACAAAAAGTATTTTAGAATTTAAATTATCTGAATTTTATTAGCAATTAAAATATTATTCATTTTTAAAGAATAATACTTTTGAAGACTTTTGTTACTATTTATAAATTATGTTTCTTATAAATACAAAATAAATAAATTATCAATATAATATTATATATAAATATTATCTTAGTTATAATAGTATCTTAGTTAATTCTAAATCTTAGTTAATATTATATTATATTAGTATAAATATTATCAATATAATCTGTTATTTATGGAAATAATTTAATTTTTTGATGATTTATTATCATTAAAATGAATATAGAACGGATGTACAAATTACGGATAATCAATAACTTCCATTTACCAGACTATATCACTTCCGTTTTCAACCGATCGTTTCTTTTTTTACGTTTCACTAATCACATTATATATATATAATATCGTACAGTCATAGAAGTATTTCGGTGAATGAATAAAAAACTTTTTCAAATTATTTAAAAAATTTTTTAAAAACTGATTTAAAAGAAACAAAGCAATAAAATAAGCAATAAGTAAAAAAAAATTAAGTATACTGTTAAAAACGACTAGATTAATTTGAATGATTTTATAAGTATTATAATTAAGATTATGAAAAGACTTACACTACTTGTACAGGAATATATTATAGACCTATATCTCGATTTCAACTTCTTATTGTATCATTTATATTTAAAAAAACATGAATACGAATAATTAAAAAATGTGAATATTTATAGGGTTATTTATTTGAAAATGATTAATATATTTTAAACTACATTCAGACTTCAGTACACTTGACGTTTTCCAAAAGAATGAGATTTCATCAGTATTTGTTTTTTAATATGTATTCTGTCTTTATCGATAATAATACAGCAAAACAATAGTTTATAGGGTGCAGATTGCCTCAATAATGTTGTTCCTCTAATTGTAGATTCTGTTTAATATAGTTAGAGAGATTTTATCGATACATTAACAGCATCTTGTTAAATCTATATCATAGATTTGTTTGTTATTTAATTATTATATTTTCATAATGGAAATTTATTGGATGTGTACAGTTTTAATATTTTTTTTTCAACTGTTGTTTACTTTAACCACATAATTAGATTTAATAATACCTATTTTGTATTTTGGTGATCCTATTTATATATTGAAAATTTATGTAGAAACATAATTTTTCTTTTTTTTTCAGCATTATTACTATGGAATTAATTTTAATAAATTTAATATCGGAGAAAGGTAAGGATATGAAACGTTTTTAATGGTATCAGTATTTCTTACGATTAACCTTGGATCATTTTCTTTGATAAATAATAGTACAGGAGTTGGAAAAGAGTTTTAATTTTGCTAACAAGACATTTGTAATATTGTTATCAATATGCATAACCTATTAATACTTTTAGATTTAAAGTGATGTCATGAATTCAATTATACATCAATTATAGATGAATTTAACTATTTATAATGAATTTAAGATTACTGATAAGAAAATATTGATTGTGTTAAATGTTATAACAGTTAAAATAACGTTGATTAATCCTGTGAAGATATAGTATTATGTATCGCTACACCAATTTCTGTACCTTTCCAAGGTTTTTTTTTTGAAAATAATATCTGTATCAACAACAATAAAAATAATATTTTCACTAAATTGTCTCTTTGTAAAATCTTAATTTTACAAAGACTTTGTTAAACTTTGTAAAAAGAGCAATAATTTAACATTTCAGTTGATTCTCTTTGATAGTAATTATTACCATTATACTTTAATGTATTGATATTGGTTGCTTCCCGAATCTTTCTTACTTAATTTTCTCTAAATTTTTAAGTTTTATCAATTCAGTAATGAATCAACAAACATTAATCCTGTTATATGAATTAATATTTTGACAAACATAAAATTAATGAACAAGTTTTAGATTATCTTTATAGTATTACCGATTTAGTAATTTGCATTGGTGAAATGTGGCATCAATAGTTTCTGCAGCGATTGTGTCGAATTTCTCTTGTATTTTCATCTGTTCCTCCATCATCTTTGCAAACAATAAGATAAAATGAATTTTATATAATGCTAATTCACTCTTACTACTTTCACGTAATTAGTTATCTATATCATATCAGTTAAATACACTTCAATACAGTGAAATATTGTTGTCATTTTATTTTTAAATTAATTTGTGTAACTTCATATAATTAATTTTTATAATGAATTAAGATTTTGAATGATATAAATAGTTTTATATAATTTTGTATCCAAAGTATTTGAATAACATGATAGATACATATCACATGCTGTACACGCACATGATAAATTCTTGTCAAAAACTTAATCTTAAATATTTAACAAATTTTTATTTATTTTAGATGTTACAGATTTTTGTTTTAAATATATAAAACATTAAATGTCCATTATGATAATCATTGAAAATCCACTTTTAAATTTAAATTTTAATTTTTTATAATTTATTCAATTCACCGAATTGAAATATCATTAATAATAATTATAACTATACAAAATTTAAGATCTTCCATATTAAAGAAAAAGTTAATTTTCTTTATATATTTAAAAGTTTTATAATTGATGATCCTTTTTTAAACGAAGAGAAATCCAATTTAAGAGACACGCCTACCGCAGCGATTATACTGCTATTTACCTGGTCTCTCTGCGAATATATTTTGTACAAGCTTTGTGGTCAGTTGACCGATTATATTTTTAGTTGACTAAAAATATTAAAAAATATTTTGAAAGTTGTTTTTACTACTTTCTCTAACAGTAATTTGAAATATATATTATGATTTAAATATAATATATATCTAAAAGGTTAGCTTTACAAATTATGACTATGTAATTATACTTTTCTAAATAAAAAAATTTCTAATTAAATTAAAAAGTTACTGTCTATTCGATTGTTTAATTTAAAATATTCTCTCTAATTAGTTTACGATAAAACAATAAAAATAGTCAGTTTTACAAAATATACCATTTGAAGGAAATATACATTATCTAAATAAATGTATAAGAAAGTTAATTGCATCATCCTTGTAATATATAGTATAGTTTCAAATGAAATTGTTTTAAATGTAATAAGTTATTTTAAAAATATATAACCACTTTTATATATTATAATATATATAGGTTATAAGCTATATATAATATTAAATAAAAGCTGAATTAGTTAATATTTTGGATTGAATTTTTTAATAAACTTACTAATGCCAATAGCCAACATAAACACAAATAGAATGTTTAATTATATAAAATATAATTAAATAATGTAAAACAATTTATTTTTTTATTTTATAAATTATTTTTTAGAAATTATTTATTATTTTTATTTTATTATTAATTTAAAAATAAAAATAATTTTTTTGCGCATTAAAAGTAAATAATATTGAATTTAAAGTTTATCATAAAAATTTATATTGTGATTGCATTTGCATTCATTTATATAAATAGTGAAACACCTATACCCACTGAAATACCTTATATATTTTATAATACTTTTATTTATTTTTTAAACATTTTATATATTGATTAAAAAAGAATATAATTTATAATATTAAATTTGAGACATTTTTTAAAAATATTAATTTATTTATAATATTGAAATTAATTAAATATTTCAATTTATAAGTTATTTTACATATAATAATCTAATAATATTTTATAAAAAATAGAAATGTAGGAAATTTAAAAAGTTTTAAATAGTCGAATATTTAAAAAACATGTTGGTAATGTGAATTAGGTTTACTACACTAACTTAAGTATTTTTATAATACATGAATAATATTCAAGCTAATTAATTATATGAACTGTTAGAAATATTACATGCATAATGTCTTTAAAAAAAATCTAAATTAAAATTTGGAAATTCTTAATGGATGTGTTTAAAATATGCCTCGTATTTAAATATTGCCAGTATTTCTCTTTTTATTATATACATTTTTTATAATAATTTTAAAAGTTTAAAAACATAACTGATTTAGAATGTTTTAAAATATATACTTTTTCAAAAATTTTATTTTCATTTATGGAAATTATTTTTTAAAATTGTTATATTACATATTTCTCTCTAAATAGTAAGAATTATTTAATTAAAGCATAAAGAAAGAATATAATTAAATAGTTGTTAGTACTAGGAATGGTATAAAATTATAATACAATAAAAAAATTTTCGAATCTATCATATTGTTCGGGAATTAACTCGAGTGTATGCTCTTTCAGATGGTGTGAAATAAAGTGAGATAGCAGAAGCGGAGTGATAGCAGGGTTGAGAGAAATGAAAAATGTAAAATGCCTTTATTCAACAGATGCAGTAAATATAATTCTCCATTTATCTTGAATAGTAATTTCCGCACCGTAGAAATATTTAGACATAAATTGAATATCACGGAGCTTGGAATGATTCGTATAATTATACTTTCTATGTGCTTTTAATTTGTGTTAATATAGTGTTAGAATTGGATGAAGTTACAGGACGATAACTGTACTGTAAGGTTGTTTTGTTACTTGCTATGTGAGTGCTGATTTCGGTCCGGTTGCAGTGGTAGCATTCAGTGGTAAACTGAGCGCCGATTCAACTGCGCTTAAGTCTTTGGTGATTGTCTTAGGCTTGCGAATTAATGCTAAATCTAATATTATATATAGAAGTATATTCTTGTAAATTGAATGTCGGTTGGCTAAGCTTCAGTTGTCTTCAATTGTCGCGAACCTGTCAATGTACAGCGATGTAACCCCTTTTATCAGTGTTCGGTCGAAGTTCCAGCGTTTTGCATACCGAGCACTGATGCTTTATAAACTCTAATTTGCTGTTTAGTATTTTATTCTGAATACCATTGCGCAACTCGTCTTTTCTCTTGCGAGTCTTAACGAATTCTGCGAGTTTTTTCATGACAATCCTCTCCTTGAGGAGAGGTGGTGGCGACGAAGTGGTGGCTGCGCTTCAAAGCGACATGCCGTGGTTTGCGCTTTTGCACTTACGCCTTTTAGCATCTCTTGTTATTGTTAATTATGAATCGGTACGTTATTAATATAACACGAGATTAAACAACTATGCTAGCAATCCCGGAAAGATATTTCCGTTGGTTTTCTAGAGTCATATTGCAAAATACACGATGGTCAGTTTTAGCCATTGGCGGACAATCAAAGAGCAGTCTGAGTAAACAAGATCGATAAATTGTCGGAAAAAGAATATTCGATATAAGTTCTGGGAAAGCATTGCGCAATCATAAACATATAAAATATATAAAGTAATTTTCAAGCAATAAGGTATTACAGAGCGACCGACTAGATTCTCTTAGAATCTCGAATACATGTATATTTATCGTTTTACAAATAAGTATAGAATTATTTTACTAAATAGGTTAAAATAAATTTTTTATTTGCTTAATATACTATAAATTATACTAATTTATAAATATGGATATGAGTAAATTGTTGTTTTTGAGATGAAGAATTCACATTCTTTATATTTGTGAATTTGTAGTATATAAAATATGCACATTCGTTATATAATCGTTATTTAGTTATAATTTACAATATTTTTAGAAAATGTAATGAAATTTGTAATATAATTACAAAATTTGGTTACATTTATTTCGCATTAGGTTCAAATTTTTTTTAATATGATATGAGTTCAAAGTTCTTAACTATTCTTTGTAAATAATTTTTCTTTCTCCAAATTGACATTTTTTTGTTAGAAAAATTATGGCTAACTTCATTAATTGACAATTGGATTGATTACTAAATATGATAACAGATATAAACTACTTTTTTAAAAAATTTGAACATAAATAAATTGTTTATATTTATTTTATATTAATTTTCCTAGTTTTAATATTGATGATATTAAGTGAAAACTTTCGTTGAATTCAGTGCATTGTTTATTATTTCTCGTCATAATATAAGCACCTTAAACACGTTTCTTATATATGTATTTAAATTATCTAATATTTTAATAAGTATAAAAAAAATTTTTGTAACAATTTTATTTTTCAATTAAGATGCATTTCGTTCTTACTTTTATATACATAATATACTTCTATATTATTAAATATGCTATTAATTTAGTTTATTATATAGAATTATATAAAAATACTAAATATAGAAACTTTTGTAAAACAAACAAGCAATAGATATAATTCACAGACCTTTATAATAGTGGACGAAGATAACAAAGGATCAAAGACGGAATGAGTATTTGGATATATGAAAGAAAAGGTAAAGTACGTAGCCTTTAGGCATTGAATCATCTGTACATATATATATATATATATATATATATATGAATATAAAGATTAAAAAGTGTAAATTTTAACCTTTAAATTTCTTTTCTAACTTATCTTTGTAAAATTATATAATAACGTTCTAATTTCTTTCGTGATCTTGTCCACCATATACTTATTATTCAGTAATGTCTTCCGCTACTCTCTTACACGCATATGCGTGCGCACGCATATATTTATATATACATAAATATACATATTCATATAAGATTATCAAGATTAACTTTTGTTTCTAAAATCAAGAATTATAATATATACATATATTATAGTGTCGCTATTTTTATAAGTTTATAATATCTAAAATGAAAATATTATATAAACAAACAAAAGATAAATAAAATATCTTCTGTAATTTTTCTATATAAATTCTTTTCAGAAATTAATTTGTTTTGTTAAGTATTATTTTTTAAATTTGCCTATAGAAGGTAAATATTTGTTTGATAAGTAAGTATTTGCGTAGACACATAATATTATTTCGAGTCTGTAGTTTAATCAAAATATTTCAAGCTTAGATTATATTAATGTATAAATTATTGAATAAAAAATTCTGCAAAAGAAAAAATAATATTGTGTAGTAACATTTTTAACGTAGATGCAATTTTTACAATTTATTTTCCAATTGATCAAATTTGATATAATTTCGATCAATGCCAATTATTTTTGACCTAAGCTAAGTTGATATTTTCTACTTGTGTAAAGATATATGCATATGATCTCGCATCAATTTAATATTTGTCAATAAACATACATTGTTTCTGTCATACCTTATGATGCAGTATAAACATATGTTCGTATATATTATTTTTATCGTTTCGACAAATATTTATACATGAAATAAAACTACAAATGTCTAGTAGTTATCCTATTATTTCTTCATCATTGCATATACTACTTATACTACATATACTCTTCATTCATGCACACATTTGATTTCATAATATTTTTGGATAAATATTTATATTCTTGTCTAAATGTATAATTTAATACGACATTTAATAATCTGATGCAAGATATAGTAAATTCTTCGTTTGAAAATAATTTTTTAAATTTATAACCATTTGAATTATCTTTTTAGAAAATTTTCTTTCAAACAAATTTTATAAATAAATTTTCTTGATAATAAATTTTAAATTAATCATTTAGTTCAAGTAATAAAAATAATTAATTACGTACACGTATTAAAAGCTAATACTTCTATTATATTTTCACTTAACAATATTAAAATTACAATTTAAATTAAGCAAATATTCCTTAATCATTTTTAACTTCTTAAATTAATAATAATAGTGGAAAAATTAACTGTAGTTATACCATTAGAATATTGTGAAATATAAAATATATAGATAAATTGTTAATATTTACTCATATACAAAATAGTATTTGATATAAAATAATTTTTTCATTTTAAATGAATTAATAGATATTTTATGTCAATTTAACTTTTATAAATTATTATAATTTCATTTTTATTAATTTTTTTAAATTTCTAATACCTTACTAAATTTCTAATAATTTATGATATTATATTTCATTGGCATTATCAGATAGTTATCGAAATATTATTTTTCTGGACAAATGTGAAAATGCTTCAAATATTATTTTATAAAAAATAATTTATACTTAATAATTTTTGACAAATCAAAGGTTATATAAAAGACAGAAGTGAAGAAAAAAATTATGATGCATAAAAATAAAATTTATTTACTGTTATTGTCATTTTCTGTCGGTAATACATATTTACTACTGTGAAATTCAAAATTTTGTATAAATATTTCAAATAAAAATAATTCAATAAATTATCTTTAATAACTTTGTGAAAACGATTTAAAAATCAGTTTAAATATTCATTTTCATTTCATTAGTTGAAGAGTTTATATAATTTGAAAAAGGATTTGTAAAATATATTTATATATAATGTATATGTGATACATATTGGTTTTTTAGATAAAAAATATAGAAAAGTATGACTTAATTTATAAAAAAAAACTTAAATATAAAAAATATGACTTAATTTTGATATAAAATGAGCAAGATGATTTAAAATAATTTAGGAAAAATTCAATAAAATCATAAAACAGAATTTTTAATATTTAGATATTGATTATGTGACGATTAAAAAATGGCTTAAATGAAAAGTTAATACTTTAAAAATAGAGTTTACTTCAAAAACCAAATTCACCAAAATGCTTTTTTATTTTTTTTTCAAAAAACTTGATATAATTTTAATTGTTATGATATTTAGTAATAATAATTGAATTATTTATAAAATAAATTCATAATAAAATAAAATAAAGTTTTATATTAGTAATTAATTATTTAAATTAATTATTTAAATCAATTATTTAAATTAATTATTTAAATCAATTATTTAATGTAAATTACATTTAAAAGTTTTAAAACAATATTTATTTATAAAATCATAATTCTTTTTAAAATATTTCTAATATCACTTTGTAATTCTTGGTGTAAATTCACTTTTCATGGTACATTGTCTTTTTTAAAAACTCATATCTAATGTTCATGTGTTAAGTCATGCAATTGTACAAGCAATGAATTAATCCTAAGCAATTAAATATTCAATTCCTTAAAAGTATTTTTTTAAATATTAATAAGTATGAAATAATATCTATAACATGAATACTTTTTATATAAGATATAAACGGAAGATTAAAATGTAAGCATTAGAAAACTATATTTTTTATTTCTGCATTAAAATTTTTTTTTAAAGAATTTATTTACAATAAAATTTATTTCAGTTTGCCAAATTTAAAAATTCAACATGAATTCTTCCATATAAATTATTACACTGACTAAGTAAATTAAAAATATAAATTTTAAAAATATATCTTCAGATATTGAAATTGGTTATTTTCACAATAACAGAATATAGAAATATTTTATTAAAATATTAAATAAAGATTATTTTAAATTATTTAAAATTTTTTAATTAAATAAAGAAATATGTAAATATATTTATGTTTGTTTTAATTATATTGGTTATTATTATATTTTATGTTTTTTTTTATTTTCTATAAAATATTAATTATACACCTAATATTGCTAATGTAAATTAATTTAATAATTTTTTCTTTTAGAAAACGTTTTTTGATGGCATCTGTGGGATTATAAAAAAGACAAATGTGTGCAAGAATTATATTTTATAATTTATTCAGCTTTATTAATATTTATATATATCTATTGTAATTATATAATAAATGGCTATATTTGCCAACAATAAATGTTCACACATCGTATAATTATTAAAAGGAAAAACATGGTTAAGTTACATGAATATTCTTTTTGTTTAAATGAATATAACATAATTATATATATTTAATTAACTAGATGAACTCATATTTGAATGGGAGTAAATTTTAGTACCTGTATATAATAAAAGAGTTTTTATATATTATTGAAATAGTTAGCAATTAATAATTGAATGAAAAAATTTAAGTTGATATATGGTAACTTTAAAATTGGCTACGTATCTATTTTTAATTTAATTATGAGTTAGAGGTGCTTACGTAGCCAAGAAGGACGTAGATTTGGGTATCAATTCGGAATCCAGGTACTCTAAAAGCCAGGCAATTATTTGACCTTGCAGAAACGAAGATGGAGATGGAGGCGAGGGCCCAGGTGCTTGCATATCAGAAACCGTAGTCCACCGGTTAGACAGGAGCTGCTTGCTTTTTGAAATATTTCATTCTACTTCCCCTTTTTCGTTATCCAATATTTTAATAGGTAAAGTAAACTTCTATTCTGACTATACGATATCGTCCATGCAACTGCATCGTTATTGTTTTAATAATTTTATCATTTTTGCTTACTGCAACTCGTATAATTTATTTCAATATATTTAGATATTTTAATGTTTAGGTATTTTTCTAAATAGTTATTAACTAAATAATATTAACTATATATGAAATTATATTCTATATTGACGCTGTTTAAAACGATGGTATATAATTGTCAAATTCATTACACTTTGTCTCCATCATTTTTGTTCAATACAGATTAATATGTATTTGTTTTGTTAAATAATTAAAATATTGTTTTATATTGTTTTAAAATTATTTATAAATTGAAAAACATTGGTTTTAATTAATTAATTTTAAACGTTAAAAAAATTTAATATTGTAAAAACAAAGCATAAATTTCAATATTTTATTTATAAGAAAGCAAAAAATAGTTTAAAATTCTGTTTAATTTAATTAGTAATTGAGAAATTTAATTATAATTAATATCAAATTATTTTATTTGAATTATAACTGAATAGAAAATAAATGATGTATATTTATAGAAATCAAGACTAAGTCTAAGTAATATAAAATTGTAAATATAATATAAAATATAAATATATATATAAAATATATTATAAATATAATATAAAAGTAATATAAATAATAAATATATTTATTCAATTTGTATACTATTGAATATTTATACAGATTTATACAATGAACTAAAAGTATCGGAGTAGTAAAATGGACAATTATAAAAATGTGTATAATGAGTAAGATATAAATCTATTCTTGAATTAAGTTCAGTTCATTCATGTCAACACACTCCTAAATTCTTTGTATACTTTAAACAAAATTTTTACAAACTAAATTTTTCTTTGGATGATTTTCAAATTAATATATACGAATATTATTAGAGCCGTGATAAGTCTATTATTGATATAAATGCATATTTGTACACTAATAAAAATACTCTCTTTTAATTTAACAAAGCTATTACTAAATGTAATACGCTCTATTTGTCAATAAATGGCTAGCAATAAGAATTATGGTGGCACGGTTTTTATTAATATATAAGGAGAGTTGCAACGTGTGTGCTTTTTTATGATACACGAAATTTAAGAAGTCGTGAGGCATGAAAAAATTAGCTTCATGATGGCAGGTAGTAGTTATCTCCCGTCGAGTGAGCTCCCATTTAATGACAACCCCTGAACAAGGCTCCAGTTATGACGAATTCTTCCTGTACCTATACTAATATACTAGAATCCTAATTTTACACAATTAAGTACCCAGAAGTACCTGTGCAAAGGCATACTCATACACGAACAGAACCTTTATCCAAATATTTATTTATTCTTGTTTCTTTCCAATTTCCATGTTATGTTTATTTTCTTTTTGATTAATACTTTACTACGCCATTGTATTTATACAAAATTAGACGTACAGTATTACATACTTGTAAATTGTAAATTGTAAATTGTAATTAGATTATAATCCTTAAATACTTTTAAAATTATATTATCTAGTTTCAGGAATAATTTTAGTTTAAATAATAGTTTTACTCCAAGAAAATAATAATAAAAATTAATTTGAATTATTAATAATTTTAATTAATTAACAGCAACTCTTTTGATACTCTTTGATACTATAAACTTATATTCAAATAAACGTTTAAATAAAAAAGTTAGATAATTATTAAATATAGTTATATAAATATATAGTAAAAATTATATAATATAGATAATAACTATAAATACATAGTTAGTTAATATTATATATAATTATAAAATTAATCAATATATATATTTATATAATTAGTTAATATTATATATAATTATATAATTATATAATTAGTTAATTAATCATTAAGTTGTTAAATAAATGTCGGTTACTATTTTATATAGTAACATTGAAAAGATATTTAGGTTGATATAGTTGAATGCTAATGTATTTTAGCTAACAACGACGCCAACAATAAACAACTGAAATACATATTTCACTTAACTAATTCTTCATTGAATGAAATTAGTTCGTTATATTATGTAAATATATTCTACCAACATAAAAAGTTTATTCTCTAAAGATTTCGTCGAGCAGAATAGTTAACGAGACAGGGATGGAAATGAAAGAGACAGAGAGAGAGAGAGAGAGAGAGAAAGGGGGAGGGACCGTTAACCTTTGTTAATTTGATGTTAATGTGACTTAGAAAGTGGAATATATATTTTTAATTGAACACTAACTATTTAATTTTTATATTAGTTTCTTACTATATATATGTATTATAGTTAAAAAATTAATGTTTTTACTAAATATATTTCCTTTAAATATATTTACCGTTTACTAAATATATTTACGTGACGTAATTTCATGACTTTCAAAATATTTCTTTTATATACATAAATACTTTTTAACTAAAATACTTTTATTTTTCTAAACAGTGTCTGTTTTAATGGTATATCTGTATAAAATTATTTTCCTTCCCTTAATAATTTATAAATGATAAATTAATTTTTAAACAAAATATGAAAAAAATTAGCGTATAATATTTATATAAGAATGAATTACTAAGAAATTTTAAGCATAATGGCTATTTCATTCTCGGTTTGCCATGTATAGATAAAAAAGTCGTAAAGTATCGATAAATAAAATAATTTTGAAAAACATTCGGTTTCAAGAAGCGAGACATTAAAAATCGACCTTGTCTAAAAAATGCAGGTTTCCTGGCGGCGAGTACATTAAAATTCATCCGACTAAGATTTCGAGAGTAGTACATATAATTCATCTAATCGGTTGAAGACACAATCTAGCACTCATTTAAAAGTGCGAACAGGAAGTCAATAATATGCTAAGTATGTGTTGTATAGCCCCCCCCCCCTTCGTATTTTCTCTTTTTCATTTACTCTCTCATCTCTCTATTTTTTACTCTATCTCTCATTCTTTGACTAGTTATATTCTTTATATTATTAATAAATTTCAATTTAATGTTTCAATGTAACTTCATTATGATAATGAATTTAGATATTGTATAATATCTAAAATCATACAAACCTGTATAAGTCATTATAATGAATAATTATAATAATAATAATAATACATTAATATTTAATATCTTTAATTTTGTATGTAATAATTGATATCCTCTGGAAATTACCTTAATCAAATAAATATAACAATATTTTCAAAGCAAATTTATATTGTTATATAATTTGTTTTTTTGTTTCATTTTTTCCTAATCTCTATAATAGTTTGTTAAATCTCTTCAAATCTTACAGATTCCTTGGAAATGCCTTTTTCATTTTATTATCGTATTTATCTATTTATTCAAGAATTTTTTCAAAATAGGATTTTTTATGCAGTTAAATTTTGCTTCAATTTCAATAATATTTTTGTTTATTACTGCAATACAAATTATATAGAATAATTTAATCTTTAATAATATTGGACATGATGGAATAAGTTATTTATATAATTTATATACTTTTGAATAAATCTAATACATCATTTTTCCATTTAAATAAGTAATTAGCTACTATTACATAATTATCATTAAATTAACATTTTTATACATGCTTATAAATTTTATATTATTTATTTTAAAGTTAATAATACAATTGTTACTATGGAATATCATATATTGATTTTGGATATTATCTAAAATATTGATAAGTTCGAAATGAATTTAAAAAGCTTTTTTATAAATTTGAATTGTAATATTGTTATGAATTTTAACTTATATCTGTTTTGAATTTTATTTAATCGATATATTTGCTTTAGTAAATATTTTCACCAAAATATGGTAAAACTGTGCACTGGATGATTCTGAGCACAATTTTGCTATCTTGAAAATTTTGAGTGAGGTGAATCGAATGTTAAGAGTTACCTTGAAGAGTCTCGAATTAATCGAGGACAAGGCAAGCACATTACTGAAGTTCTGATAGTGTCAGGGTATCATTGTGACTGTCTTACAACCAACTCTAATAGCTTCCAGAATCTAATACTCGTTCAACAACTTTATCCGAAAAAATACACCTGCAGGTAGATCGTATACGTAAAAATGCATAACTGTAGGAGTGCATATATATCAGAATTGAACAAAGCTGGGATCTTGACATAACTATACCCCAAAATTTACTTGTCACTTGTATATTCTGTTAATTTTTAGATAACATGAGATTTTTAATAGTCAATCACATGCTAGGATATAGAATAGCTCAGACAAAATAATGTATGAATAAGAATGTTATTAACATAAGTAGCTTACATTTTATAACAGAAAATATTAACTTGAATGAATAAATTCAGATAAGTCTTAATATAGAATGGTCGTTTTTTTATAAAAATTTTTATATTAACTTAAATTATATTGAAACTGCGACAGAATAAAAAATTATCTTGATAACTCTAATTTATAAATTTATTTAATTATTTATATTTACATATATAAATATTTAAAATTTCTAAAAATATAAATCATATAATAATCTAATATAATAATATAATAATATAAATTATAATTATTTCAAATTTGATAAATAAAAAATTTAAAAGTATTTGGATTTATATTTATATTTAAAATACTTTAAGTAAACCATTTACCAACATAAAGTCCAAACTTAAAACTCTATTTAAAATTTTGTTTTTTGTGAACTTGTATAATATGTATATACTAACTAAAAAAAGGTTTTCATGTTTTTTTTAATTATAATTAATAGCATCAAGTATTATATTTCGAAATAAAATTTATTCTATAATAAAGATTCTATAATAATTCTATAATAATTCTATAATAAAATTACTAAGCGGATGCAAAAAAATGAAAAAAGTATTAATGATGTACGTTAAAAATACAGTAAAAATAGCAGAAGTAATTTATCATTATGTTAAAAGCTTCAGTAGCTAATTATTATTTATTTCGTTGGGTTTACTTTTTTCTCTTTTAAGCTATATTTGCCACAATTATCCTAATATTTTAAATTAATATAGTTGTGTTTATATAAATTCAATAATTAAATTCAATACATACAACCATTTTATAATAATTTTAATAATATTTAAAAATTATATTTCATTATATTTTTAACTGTAATTGAACTACACATAAATCTGATTTCAATTACAAAATGTTTATTTTTTTGTAAAACATTAGTTGAAAATTCTAAATTTAATTCATGATCGAAGTCACAATTTTTAATACTAAAATTTTTATCTTATTTAATTAATTAATTAGTATAATTAATTTTTAAATATAAATAAAAATTATTTTATTTTGTACTAAATTATAAATGAAATATAAATATAACATTATAGTGATAAAAGATTGCGATGAAACTATATTAATTAGTTATTATCTATAATAATAGAGTATATTGAAATAATTGTTTTTAAAAACCAATAAAGAAATAAAATAGTTATAAATGCAATTATTACAAATCAAAAAAAGAACCTTACAACTTTCTTAAAATGTTGAATTTTAATGTTTAAAATTCAGATAATAATTAATACGTGAATTTAGTCTACACAGGTAACAACAATATTAAGTAATTTTTTTTATTAGAATTTTTTTCAAACACTAAAATGAAAATTGAACATAATGAAAAGTGAGAAAGGGATTAGAGATGTAAAGAGTAAGAGGTTATATAGCCCGTGTAATTTAAGTTTAGTTTTCGTACGGATATCGTAACTTACAGAGCTTTTCTATTGCTGTGGAACTCGATTTTAATAACATTAACGAGATCATTGAAGTACATAAAAAAAGTTTTTGCAGATTAATGAAGAAAAACACCTACGTCTAATTATTTCTATGGTTGAGAGTGAAATTATTATTTTCAATTAATTTGTTTGTAATACATAACAGTTTGTCAATTAATTTTAAATAATTTACTAATTAAAATAATTATATTAAAAGTTATTATAAATATATGCTTATTTTTATAGTATATTCTTTTATATATGTATATATAGTAATAATAAAACTTTTATTTATATATTTATATGTACTGATGTGACTATAACTTTTTTATATTTCTAATATAATTGAAATTTAATCAATAATAGAATTTTACCTTAATTTTTTTGAATGTAGAATCTTTTATAATAACAAATATTTTAAAATGGTTATATGTTACATAATATAAGATTTTCAATATAACGTTATTTTTTATTTATAATTTAAATATAATTGAAACCTATTTTATTAAAGAAATTTAATAAAGTAGTACATTGTAAATAAAAAATTTTTATTTTATAATAATTTAAATATTTAAAATAATTATTAGTCTTTTATTTCTTAAATGATTTAAAATAATTACTTTGTTAAATTTTATAGATTTCAATTCATGAGTTATATAATTGTTCGGCGTCCGGCTCGAATAAAAAAGCAATGGGCGCGGACCCTAGTGTGTGAATTCTCCCCACGAATGTGTGACGGAGAAACAGATAGTGGAAGGATCGAGATAGCAGGGTAAAAAGAATCGTAGACAAAATAGGCGGTTTTAATGCCGGTTAACACTTACATTTATTGAACAAAAAATAACGTGAAGAAATCGCACTTGGTTAAACACGTAAATTACAAAGTAAATTACACTATTGTCGTTACGAGAATTGTTGTATGCCGCACTTACACAATATGCGAAGCGCGGAGGGGTTTATAAATGGAATCTACGCTTTTCTTTACGCTTTTACGATCGATTTCCCGCACTGCCGCACTGCTTACGCGTGAGTTTAATAACGCGTAATTGGCGTACAATTTAAGAACATAATCGAGGTTCTTTTTACGACGGCGACGTGTCCCGTCGTACGTTTGAATTACGATTAGACGAATCGCGGCGTGGTCTTACAACTTGATCGGCTTTACAAGGCCGGTGGGATCTCGATCGGGAACACTGTGCCGAAATGAGAGTACGGATCTTCGTTACTTCAATGGTGTACAATTCGAATGGAGTAAGGCGAGAGTAGACGTAATGGTTGCTACTAGCCTCTTGATGCGCTGTTCCAGCTGCGCTCACTTCCTGGGAGCTCCGTCCAGGATGGGATTGGTTCAGTCGCGGGCGTTCTAGCGTAGCGAGCTCAGCGTCGGGGATAAGCTATTTCTTGTGTACACAGGCTGACTGCTGGGCTGGAGAGAAAACTCGCGTAGTAAGACCACTGTACTGCACTGGAGACCTTGAGAGAATTCTGCCCTCGGGGTGCTTGCGGTCTTATTTTATAGTCACAGGGCAAGCTAAGAAAGACACGATAATACCGGTGGGCTACGAACGGGGGGTCGTATCATTACAAATTCAGACGCAAACAATAATGTACATCGCAAGAGTTACATTGGCGGAAAAAACATGGCAATCTTGAAATTACATATAACATAATCTGCTTCATTAATTGCATGGTATACCTTCTATTATTAAAATAGAACATAAATATTTATGATTTATGAAATCGAATGATACTAAGATTTTTACAATATAATTGGATAACTCATTAGCAATGCCATAAAGTTTAAGTATATGTTAAAAAAAACAGGATATTATAATTCAAATAGAACATGAAATTTTTAATTAGCTTTTTGTAATTTTATAAATAAAGAACTTGGTATCATTATTAGATACGTTCATTTATATACTTAATATAAATTAAATATATCATATAATTAAAAATTTCAATGGATGAACAACATCATAATTATTTATATACATTTCAATCAATTTGTTAAATATTTTATTGCTAAATAAATACATTTGTTAATAAAGAAACATTTTTTTAACGATTAATTATGTTCATGGCTTATTTCATTAAGTAGTAACGATTCCTATTATATTATTAAAGCCATTTTTTTAAATAGCTACTATTTGATCGGTATCTTTTTTATTAAAATTTTAACAAATATTGTTTTTATAATTATCTGTGTTTAATCAATCTTATACAAAACAATATACATGATCAATATATATGTGTTGAGGTACCCTCCCTCTACCTAGCTTTCGTGGGCTCAGCTTTACCTGTTCCGACGGCCTATTGATAGGGGTGTTACCTTAGTAGACTGTATGTTCTCCCTGATGATGAGGATAAGTGGATAATATGGGATAGATTAAATTGTTAAACACGTGTGTATACTGGCTATGATTATTTAATGATGAATTATATGTTATTTTATGCAACGGTTGTAACAGTTATTTAGTTATTTTATAATTGGGGTGTGTGTGTCTGTATGTGTGTAAGTATGGATGTAATAATTAACACTCGCGAACGATCCGTAAATGTTGAGCGATAACGAGTTCGACGCGTGAACGGAGAATCAATTGTAAGTTGATAAT
>JAPYYT010000829.1:0-37182 GCA_030522565.1 Ceratosolen corneri | reverse complement strand
ATCAGCTTTCAATATATTTTTATATATATTCAATTATCTTATTGGATCATTTGAAAAAAGAAGCTGCATTCCTTTTTCTATTTTTCTTATATGTAATTGCATGGGTTATAAATATATATATATATATATGCATGTGTTTATGCATGTGTGTATAGCTGTTTCTAAATATGCATGTATGTCTTACGTTGAATATTTAAATATATTACTGTAACAAATTTTGATCGAAAATTTTATTAAAAATCCTTTTTTTTTAATTCTTTGAGCATGAAATATTTACAATTAATTTTGTATATGTGGTAAGTTATTAAAATGGTTATTAAAATTTAGGTAATACTATATTAAATAATATATTACATTTGTATGATTATAAATAAAGTAGTAATATCGTATTTCTTCAAGTTATAATTTGGTATTTGTTTGATACATTTGTTACATATATTAGTATAAATTGCACGGTTTCTGAGCGATACAAAAAATGATGCATCATAGTGTACGTACAAGTACTCTGCAAAAAGAATCTCTATTTTAATATCAAGTATATATACAAATGAAAATGTTAATGTAGAACCTGAAATAAAACGTTTTTTGTGATATATTTGTTTTCAGTTATTTTCTATATTTTTTAAAGAAAAAATAAAATATAAAAAATTTCTAAACTAAAAAAATATTGTTTTATACACGAATTAAAAAAATGTAAACCGTAAGATTTCGTAAAATCCGTCTGACATACAAAACTCTTGTAATATTTTATTGTTTGGAAATTCTTTATAATTTTTGTAACATAACTTTATTACATTGTAACTTTATAACATATGTAAATAAGAAACCTTATTAAAATTATGTCTATATTTAGGATTTTGAATGATTCTCTTTGTTGCATTTTTTACAGCAAAATAAATAATTTTCAAAACAAAAAAATTCCTTTTAATATTACTGTAAGAATTCTAGGAATCAAAGTACGTTAGCTCTCCTTTTTCTATTCAATCGTTCTTATGGAACGAGAATTTTAAATTCATATTTTTTCTAATACGTAACTTACCTATCATAATGCAGTAGAAAATTAAGATGCAATGACTGATGCTTTCCCCTCCCGATGAGACAATCAAAAAATCATCCCCCACCAAGAAGAGGGGCGGTGTATATAAATTACACTGCATGGAATATGCAGCTTCATTTACTTAAAGCAGCTACTTTAATTACTTCCAGATATTTTTTAGTTATTACAATTGAATATTCTTCGGTACGTCAACTTATTCATTGTCGTAGATTGATTGCAGTTATTGTTATATTCGTACAGTAAGTATGAATGATTATTCGTGGCGGTCAGCTCAAAACTGGCCGCCACAGTAAAACGGAAATAACTATTTCCTCATTCGGAAGTAACTCAATCTTTTATAACATCAATGCGATGTTAAACTTACAACTGACCACCGCAACAACTTCCAACTTACAGAAAGTATTTCATACCCTTCATTAAACATAAAGCTACTATTTTTCCTTCAACTATCTCAACATATAATTCATAATTAATTTCAAGACTTTCAACTTATAACTGCTATCAAATAAAATATTAAACTTTCTATTCAATCTAAATTCAACTAAATCTCAACGTTAAATTCTTCACATTAGTTAAAATAAACAATATTACAGCAAATAAAATAGTACGGAGACTTTTTAAACTTACTTTTATCCTCCCACTTCCACTATTTGCCTCTCCCCACTCACATCTTGAGGAGATTTTACACTCGGGATAATTCCCGAACACGATTATTTCCTAGTAATATTAGAAGTTCTAAAATCTAAAACATTGGGTTTTGTTCCCCTCATTTTAAGATTATGAATTATTTACTTATAATACTCTTTCAATTAATATTCTTAATTAGATTCATTTACTTTTTACTTATTATACATGCTAATTATTTAATGTATAAAATAATTATATGTTTTGTATTTAAATAGATTTTTTTATATTAAATGTAATATTAAATATACTTTAAAAAACATGAAATTAATACTTTAATGAAATAAAAAATTAAATAAATATTTATTATATTACGTTAAAAAATATATTTTAATAAAATATTCAATTTAAATTTTGACCAATAAATATAAAACATTAGATTTTATTTATATGTATTATAGATATAGCAATTCATTATTTATAGAATTGTTTAATACAAAATACATTGTTTTGGAAATAATTCCGGTATGTGTTTAAATCTTTTCTCAATGAAATGAGGGGGGAAGTAGATAGTGGTAGAGAAGGGCTAGGTAAGAAAATATAAAATCAGTGTAAATTAATAAATAAATATAATTCGTGGTGAATTTATTATAATAATAAATGGAAAGATAAAACGCGAACAAATAACCAAAGTTGAACAGATGTATTTTGAAGCTAATCGAACTTGAGTTTCTTCTTTGAATAGTTTTGAACCCAATTTTCAATATTTATTTAATCTTGCAATTCTTAAATTGATGATGCCTATTTAAGACTTAATGCAGCACTAGTCAGAATAACCAGTCACTTAAATAAAAACCTGGCAAGATTATCTTCTTGCTGATTCTTATCTCATATAAGAACCTTTATTTAAGAATTTCCCGCCTTCAGCAATAATAACCACGAAATTAAATAAACTCCTTTGCAAGATTATTAATATGAAAGACAAGATAATAGACAAGACCATTCTTTATCTATATCTTGCTACTATTGTTCTTACTAATTGCTTGAGAATATTGGCCCTTCGTGGCTTCCGCGGTTCTATTTACGATAGGAGAAAAAACCGTTATGTGAGGGGTGGAACATTCCGCGAAGAAGTGTCGGATCATTGTTTCTGTGCGTTTTTCCGTTGCTTATTATCGATACATGTCTTTTTTATATATTGTCAAATCTCCAGCTTGGCAAAGAAGGAGAAATAGGGGCGGAAAGTTTACGCGACAAATTCGAGGAATTAAAAGTTCGTTGTGAAACTTCTTTAATGTTCTAGAGATCTCGACATACATAGTTGCTTAATTTCCATTTACCAGATTAATTTGATAATGTAATATAAATATAAAAGGTAAATAATCAAAATATTAGTTCTTAAAAAAAAGACGAATTAATAGTTCAATTATATTTGTAATAAATCTTTTATATATAAAAAAAATAAAATCTTAATAAAGGTTAATTGTTTTATCTTTAGTTATTTAATATTTAATTTTCGAAAATTTTGTACTCTATACAGATTTGTTTATACTAAAAAATATTACTTATAAGTATATATATATATTTATTCTATGCTATTTTTTATAATTGCACATTTGGCAAATTTCTTTTAATTAATTATGCGTTATACGAAGATTTTTTTTCAACTTTTTTTTTCAAAAAATTCAAAAAAATTCAAAATTTTCTTTCAATTCTTAATAATAGTGTTTATTAAAGATTAATCTATTTATCTTTTTTTATTTAATAATTATCATGATTATTATATTGAATAGTTATATTATTTAAAACATTGACGACTTCTATTTTCGTGATAAAATATAATTAAATTAAAAAACAAATATTAAAAATTCCAATTACATACATACTAATTATATCAACATGTCCATCGATCTTTAATTTTATTTCTTAAATCAAATTCTCTAAAACATCTGAAAATATAAAGAAACTAGAATTATAATGAGATATTTAAATATTATATTACTATTATTATAACGCTTAATATTTATGTAGAGTTGATTAAATAATTATTAACATCAATACATTTTAATTGTCTCAAAAACCTAATTAAATATTAAATATTATTCAGTGTTTTTCAAAATTTAACTAAATACAGATATAAGTAATGCATAATATTTAATATTTCAAATTTTTTAAACATTAAAATCTTTAAAATTGAAATAGTAATTCATGAGTTAAATTGTTTCAATACCATAAGAAATGTATGTTAATATTCGATTTTAGTTTAGAATTAGAATATGACTACATATGGTTGAACAACTTTCAAATAGTATTAAAAATAATGCAGACGATGTCATTTTATTTTTATAATTAATTTATGTATATAAAGAATAAAAGATATAAGATTTTTATCTTATATTATTACTGTACTTCAATATCTAATTGCTTTATTTTTTATTATCGTATTTTAAAGTTTTATCATATCCAATATTATTATAAATTAATATAATATTTATGATATTTATAATATTTAAGAACTAGTATGTTTTATGTATTGTAAGTAATATATTTATAATTATTACGATTAAAATTTAAAATGATATAATACTAAATATTTATAATGATTCAGTTAAAAGTTCTATTATTTTATACAAAATATCAGTTTTTAATTATATAATTATGTATGAGTAGTTCATATGAATAAATTAAATTAAACATTTTTTAATGATTTATTTATTATACAAATTGTACATACTTATACAGAAATTATAATAGCATCGTACTCAAGTAATATGTTATGCATATAAAACGCCAAAATCCTTAAATTATATTATATGTAAAATATAAATAAAATAAATAATAAATAATGACATGAATTACAATTAATATATTCTAATGAAATATTGTATTAAAATTTTATATATATATATAACTTATTCTGTAGTATATAAATTCTAAAAAAAAATATAACGTAAAAATATAAAATGTTAATCTCTAGAAACTTAAAAAATCTGAAAATTTATTATTCGAATAATATAAGTCAATTATCAATGTAAATATTGATGTGTTTATTTGAGTTATTTTTTGCTGAAATAACTTTTGGCTATCAAATGATGAAATAAAATTTTATATAATGCATTTTATCAATATTTTAAACATAATTAAAATTATAATATTCACTATCACTTTTTTGTAGACATAGGAAAAATAAATATTATTTAATACAAGATAAGTATATAATAATTCTTTTAAATAAATAATAAACATGAATTATTTCAATTTATATTATTCTGAAAACATTTACTATTCAAGTTTTATAGTGTTAAAAACTCTTACTTTAATAATCAAAACAAAAATTCTATCATATTAAAAGTATTATTTTTAACCATATGAATGTATGTTTATACTCTTTTGTATATAACATTTAAGTTATAATGAAACAAAAGTTCATAATTCATAATAATGATTGTTTTAAACAGAAAAAAGATATATTAGAATTCATAATTATAATAATCGATTTAAAATTTAAACAAATTTAATTATTGATTCAATTTTTTTATTTTTACTAAATTAATGAATTTGGAATAAATATGCATTTCAAATTATATAATTAAGTATTATTTTAATGCAGAAATTCAGTTAATTGAATTTAATTAAAAAAAAGAGAAAAGCAAAATATTTGAAGAAAAAATGAATGTAAAATCTCATATAAGGCTATATCGATTATATTTATATTATATTTATATTAATAATATTAACATTTATGTTCACAATCTTACACTTAAATTTTGTGATTAAATCGAAAAAATTGAAATATCAGTTTTATTGTGTTAAAAAACGTAATTAATTCGTATATAAATATATTTATCACATTTTATGTACTCGTAAACATTATATATGTTTTATTGTTTAAAAGATTCGTTTTTAACAATTATTTGTACTTACTCACATATCACTGGTTAAATAATTTTCTTTAATTGATCTATTATATCATTATAATTTTATGAATTTGTTTAATACATTTCCTTAAGTAAATAAAGTAATAAAACTTTTATATATACAAATGCTATCCTTTCTTTTATGAAATATTTTACTCGACATTAATAGTGATTTAAAACAATTAAGTAGCATTTCAGTTGAATCTTATATAATTATTTATCTTATCTATAGCTCTTATATCATATTCTATTTATTTTTAGAGTAAAAATTTTTTAATTTCTTGTTCTGGATAATTAAAATATTGGTACTTTCATTCTTTATATAAATATTTTGAACATCTTTACAATATAGGTACAATATTTTTAAAATTTGTGTTAAGTTTCCAACTAATCTAATCACGTAAGCATCTATTATTTAATAAATAACTCTTCTTTAAGATCTAGTAAACATTTTTTTTATAACTTTTAAAGTACATTTGTGCAATTAGAGGTTTATAAATAAAACCTAACTGAAATAATGATTAAATTTCAAATAATTTTTATTTTAATATTCCTTCATAAACCTTTATTATTGTACTAAATATATTTTAAGAACGATAATTTATAAAGAAATATTAAAAATATATTTTATTATAATCATTAAATTTGTACATTTAAGAGTTGTTTAAATTTAAAAATAGAGAATTAAATTTTTGTAAGACATTTTTTAAAAATTTATTTTAATATCTGATTAATGAGATTTCTTCAAACAGTAATTGAAAAATGGAGTACTATCTAAAAAATTATTAAATTAAAAGTTCTATTATATCTTTATATAGTTATTAATCTTTAATACACGTAACGCAATTTGATAGATCTATACGTATTATAAATAACGATTTTCAAACAGTGTTATAAATTTATGATTTATTACAATTACTGGATATTTTTCCTTAATAGTTACTGACATCTAGCTATAGTTTTTCTATTTTAAAAAGAAAAAGACTTATCTTTAATAATAAAACTTAATACATGAGTAATATGATTTTGATTATCAACGTTCATTGTATAATTAAGTTATGGTTATATGAACAAATAAAATCGTATTTATCTATTGACGTGCGAGGTAGGCAGAGGCAGGCACTTATTCTTAAATTTTATTGAAATATAAAATAATTAATCATCTATCAATATCTCTAGGTGAACAGATCCAGATTGAATATTTTTATCATGTTTGTAAATAATGTTTCTGGACCAAGCTCGGCACTCGATACTGATAATTTTATTCCCTGTAAATATAATTTCATAAATTAAATTTTTATATTAAAATTTTGAAAATATCATGCTAATTTTATGTAAGTCAAATAAATAATATTAGTAAAGAATCTTAAAAATTTCATAACTATTTATTTACTTTTTCAGTTTTAATTTTACAATACAATTTTTAGCAATAATATAAGAATAATTTTAATAGTTTCTTGAAATAGTGTTAGAACATAATATTATTGGATTATGAATAATTATGTTTCGATAATGTTAAAATGATCGAACAAAAATTGAATACATTTATTTTTATTTCATTAAAAAACACAATAAAATTGCTCATTATTATTTTCAGAAATCATCATTACAAAAATCTAATATGAATAAAAGTATAAATATTTTTTAGTACAAAACAATTTTATAGTTTTCACAAAAATCATTATCCTTCCTAGTTAATTTTTTTTTAATTTAAAATATAAATATGAAAGTGGTATAATAATAGAAAAATATTAATTACTTTGTGGTCGCTTAAAATGTACAGCTACAACAGGACTAAGATATTCACGCAGATTTAAATATGGATAATAATATCCAGGGAAACCTCGAAACTTTGGGTAATATTCCAAATCTCCAATAGCTTCTCTGTCGTGAGGATCCACACCCGTACATGAGAGCCATATTGTATTTAACTGAAAATTATATAAAAAAAGGCATTACATAATAATGCTTTGGAGAATAAAATTTCTTGAAATATGTAAATGTAATAGATATTTTAAAATCCATTAAGTCAACTATAAACTTCAACAATATATTGATGTTTATCAATAAATAATGATAGTATTTTAGTTAGATATTTTAATTTTTCTTAGAAAATATAATTCTATTTATAAACGTAATTTAATATTCAAATTTGTACTGATTAATTTTTATTTACCTTAGATTTATCAAGTCCTCTTATGTGATCTTTAAGATCCTGCGGCATATCATTTGGCAAATTTCCAGTGTCATTATAATATTCTGGTACCCAATCGTATATCTGCGATTAAATATAATTAGTCATTATCTTTATTTTACTACATTTTATTATTATTATTTATTTTATATGTTGCAGAATGAAAAATTATGTTGAAAAATAATAATTTTATACCAAAATTAATGTATTCTGAATAACCAAGTTTTCATTCAAATTAAATTTTCATTTTTTAACTTGAATATGACTTTAGTTGAAGGTTCAAGTTAATATATATACACATAATTAATGATGTAAAATTAATCTTACAATATATGTTTTATTAAATTTATTTTACTTTATTGAAATAAACTATTATATAATATTTGACTAATAAATGTTTAATAGTAAATGTTTAATTTGATCATCAAAGAAATTAAGCAACTATGTATTATTTATTTATATTAACAACGAATTTGATATGAGTTATTTTTCCAAAAAATATTTTATCTAGTAAATTAGTAGTTTAACTACAATTAAATATTGTAACAATAAATTAGAAAATATTTGTATAAAAATATAAACTTACAATTATTTATTTAAATTTGAATTATAAAATAGTTATATAAAAATATGATTTAATATCATTTCTCTTAATTTGAATGAGAATTTTTCAAATGAAATTTTACCGACATATATATTCAGTCTTATAATCGAGAAAAATAACTAAACAAGGAAATGTACAGCTTCATATATTATGAAAAATTATCTCTATTCGAGGGGTTATAATTAAGAATGAAACATCCATTGAATCGCTACAAATTAAACGGAAGGAGAAAAAGGAGAAAAAGAACAGAAATTGTAATTGATTTTCGACTGAGCAATAGCGTATCTCGAAATAGATTCGTGACGTCCAAGAAAGTAATAATATTGCAACGTCACACTGAGCAAACTCACCTTATTAAGCTTAATGAAGACACAGGGTGAGGAGTTATTGTAGCCATAGTTTAATGCTGATGTGCAAGGACCCCAGTTATTCACGTCCACAGTACAAACTTTACCCTTCTTTGGCGGCTTATCGTAGTCACATATAACCTGATTACGTCCAGCATTTACGAGCTTCGTTTTGTTCAGGTACTCTAAAGTCAAAGTAATTCATTTTTGTAAAATGATCATATAAAATACATCACTCTTGTTATATTGCATCGGTAATTACAGATCATTATTTTGATAATGTCCAATAATTGTTATAAAAATAAAGAAATTAAAAAGTTGCAACTAATCTTATACAAAATATAATAATAATAATAATAAATAATCTTATACAAAATAATATGTTAGTAAATCAATTAGTTGTTATAAAAAAAATATTATAAATGCTTATAACATCATTTGATTTATAAAATAATTATATACTGATTTTACTTCACAATAAACATATTTACTTATTTTCACACATTAAAATTAAGTAATAAAAATATGTAATTTGTATAAATAGTAATAGTAAAAATACTAAGTTATTAAAATTTAATTGGAAGTTTTAGTTTAAATAGTGATTAGAATTAGCAATATTATATAAATTTTTACACTATAGATTATAAAATTTCCATTAATCTCTCAAAAAGTTTATTATAATTACACTAAGTATGTAGAAAAATTTTGTTCTCTATTTTTTTTGTGTCTAGTAAAAAAAATAAAAAAGGTGTGAACGAATTAATGATATATTAATGATTTAATACTTTTCTTTAAAAATGTTATAAAGTGAATCAATCAATAGTGTTGGATTAAACGGCTATTTAAAATTTACAATAGTTGTAGTCTTTACTAATATAAGAAGTTGCATATACGAAATTATTGAATTAAAAAATTCGACTTCATGAAATGAAATATATATATTTTAAATTAAATAGTTTAAAAAATTTAAACAATATTTTTACTTACTTTCAAAAAATATATTCAAAAGAGTAACCCATCTTTTGATCTGTGTGGCGTTTGACGAACTATACCAAATTAATGATCGTTCTTTGGTGTTGTCAGGAGTTGGTCGGAATCCGAGACCTAAATAAATAAAACGCAGATATATATATATATATATATATATATATATATATATATACTCATATACATATATATGTATATATGCATATAGGTTTGAATTATAAAATTTTTTAATTGAGATATATGAATTATGATAAGATATTTGTGAATATAAATTTTAGCCGACAATAATACAAATTTCTTTATATTGTTAATAAAACTGACTTTATTTTTAATATAAAACTAATAGAAAATTTTTTAATATAAAACTTTTACAAATTTTCAGTGTTTATTATGAACATTGACTCACCAGGATTCGTTCCTATAATACTGCTTTCCAAAGTATATGTTGGTCTATTTTCATCTATCGTTGCTAACAGTCCCATCATACAGATAGCACAGAGTACTGCTAAAACACTGTAGAATATCAGGTAGAAAAGTCCTACGATACCTATAAGCAAGAATTAAATAAAAATATCAATAAGTCAATAAGAATTAGCAATAACTCTATACACATATTAAATTTCAATTATGTTAAATTCGATCTTCTAAACAATACTATTTTTCATCAGATTATCATAAGGAAACAAGAATACACATGTATAAATGCACACGTATTTACGGTGGTTTGACATCACTTTACAGTGTGATCATGAATTTAGAATAGAATTAACGGCCTTTAGTACGATGAGTAACTGAATATATAAAGAAGCAGTTGTGAGTAAACGAAGGCAACATGAATCAGGTGGTGATGAGATATTAGGCATGAGTTATGAATTTACAATTGATAAATACATGCACTTATTATATATTCTTAATTAAATTTTAAATAATGAATTATTCGTTTGAAACAGTGGATAAATAGGAATAGTTTTTACAATGTTAATCAGAAATATATATTGTTTATTTTATTTATATTAATTTCAAGATATCACCATTATTAGTTCTAATTAATTAGAATATACATTAGATATTAGCGTTTTAATAAGTTAAATATTATTAACATACTATATAATGTACACTATTTTATTTCTTGTGAAAATTTAAGTGGTGGTTATATATTAATTAATTAATTTAATTAATTTTTTTTTATATTAATATAATTTTCATATAATCTAATGCAGTAGTTTCCTTTATAAATTATAATTTCTAATCTATTATAATGATGATAGGCCTCTTATATTTTTAATCCCAGACATTTATAAAATTTTTTTTTTCATTTATGCGTTAACTTCTAGTTGTATGAAAACGTATGAAAATAATTATTTCAATTTAATGGTTTTTACTGTTTATAATTTTCAATAATTTATTTCACATAATTCTTTAAATATTACAGAATTTATATATATACATTACAAAGAAAAACATTATAATACGAATTTAAATTTTGATTGATTTCATTTTTACATAAATTATAGTTATTTATTATAATTTTATAAAAGATCCAGAATAATAACGAAATAATTTTTAATTTAAGTGTTGAAATAAATTAATATAAGTCTTTTCAGTATTATAATAAAGAATTAATAATTCAAGTTTTTAAATATGATTATGAAAAAAATTATATCTCAAATTTTAAAATAACAATAAGAAAAATAGTTTAAAATCAATAAAAACCTAAAATATAATCAGTAATTATTAAAATGAGATTTTTATAATACATAAATATTAAACTTAGAAAAAGTCAGTGAAATAATAAGCAACTCTCATTATTTAACTGTACATAAAAGAAATTAGCTTCCAATAATTATTTACTTGAATTAAGAAACTGAGATATAATAAATTATTGAAATTATACGAACATTCAACTTAATTAAAAATAAGAACATAAAAATAATGCACAGATCTAAAATTAACGCTAAATAACTACTTTTAAAGTAGCTAAATTTGTGTCTTCTGCAAGCATGTGAATCTTTATGACTCAAACTAATCTAACCCATTTATTCTAACATATTCGATTGCACGATACATATAAACCAGTTTCGTTTATATAATAAAAGACAATTTAAATGCTATACTTATTTAGATGCATATCAGTACACATATTGAATATTTTAGTTAAAAATATTATTTTTGTTAATGAGAAAATGAAAATAAATAATATGGTTATTTAAAATTCTTTTAATTTTAGAATTAACATGATACAGATAGTAATGTATTCTTGAACATAATAGAACTTAGATTCTGTTAAATTAATTAAATTTAGTACTTATTATTTTCTTATATTTACCTGCTTAAAACTGTTTTCCTTTTTTTCTCTTTAATTTAAAAACAGTTTAAAAGTTTTCTACCTTCGATTTTTATTATGACGATTATTTCCATAACAATCATATTTAACAGATTCATTACAGGATTATAATCATACTACGTAAAATAATAAAAATTCAATTTATCTGCATATAATAGAAAGTAAGAAATAGCGAATTAAAACTAATTAAAACGCAAATACTTTATTATTAAATACAGCACATTTAGAAGTATTGAATAAATCGTGAATTTAATGGGGAAAGAGTTTACATAAAGTAATGAAAAAATAAGTTAGAGATACGAAGAAGCTGGATTGTGTTGGTCATTTTCCAGATGTGGATAATCGATGTGACATTCTTGTTGGCGATCTTCGATACGTCGCTCGGCGTCTAGTAACGAAAATATCTTCCCATGGTTGGCACTGATCCAGAACTCACTATAAATATGAGTTTCCTTATGCAGTATATGCATAGGCTAATACGTGTTCGACAGAAGATCCAGAAAAGTTACCAGGCGAATTGCGTTCCCCCACCTCTCGGAACAGTTGGCGCCCATACTTGATTTCAAGTTGCCGTAATAGAATTATAGCCTTAGGTATGAGACACCACGTAGCGAATTATTTATTACGACTATTTTATTATTACTAATTTATTACGACTCGATTTACATGACGAGCTAGCGGTAAATATTCAAGGCTAAAATATTGAATTCTGTAAACACTCAATGCATCTTCAACGTAAGTAACGTGAATTTCGTATTGTACACGCATTTCTGCACTCATTTTTGACCTTTAATACAGATGCGTAACAAATTTATGTTTGCATAACAATTATCTCTGTGTAATCGTTTTTTATTGATGACCCTTATGATACTGATCTTTACTGTAATATATTGAAATATGTATCAGGTATTAAAAAGTATTATGCAAATTAGAACATTGATTTTAAATAAGTACAAATAAATTTACCGAGATCATTCGTTACTTTTTTAAACATCAAAAATATATTTATACTTTTATTATTGCATTTAGGTTTTATCTGCCTAAATATGAAAAGAAACAATCAATTTTTGAAATATAAGTGCACATTTGAGTTAATTTAATTTGTAAGTAAGATGTATAATATAATATATAAGAAACAACAACTGAATATCAAAAATACAGCATCCTAATTAGAGTATCTTGGAGTTGTAGATCTCTTGTAACGAAAAATCTTATGTAGTGACATAGAATATAATAAAAAAGGATGAATTTAATGTAGTTATGCGAATTCTTTGGGATTTAATGGATGTAATTACATTCTATAAATTAATAAAATACATTTAAACATATGGAATACAATACGTTTTATAATTATAGTAAAGGTTCTAACGAAGTACATAAGAGTAAAATGAAAAACGGATTATCATAATAATACAAAAATGAAGAGTTAAATATTATTAATGACTTATTTTTTACAATTTTTGCTCAATACATAAACACTATTTCATACAGTATTCTAATAAAAAAGTGCATAGAATCTCATGCAGTTTAACATTTGTTAATATAAAAATCAAGTTTAAGAATTTGTGCCAGCATCACTCAACAATAACTTATAATCTAACTTATAACTAAAAACTTAAAATCTACATAGCTTTAGAAATATTATGAAATTATACTTTTAAAAACTATTTATTAAAAAAACGATTAACTTTCTTAAAAAATCAAATAAAAAGTATTGTAATTCATATAAATAAAACAAGAAAATAAAAGTAACGTACGTAGAGCTTAATTTAAATACTAAAGAAACAATCGAATAATTTATAATATTATTATTCAAAATTTCAATGTCTTTTAACATACATCCTATTAAAAATATTCAATATCAATTAATACTCTAGATACCTAAAAATTAGAGTTTCAGAGAATAATTATTTACACAGTTAACAAAAAAGTGAATAACAGTTATATCGATTGGATACTACATTATGTATACGTAAACAATAATATTTGTTTTAATCTAGGTAATACTAAATAGAAATGAATGAAAATACAGATTTAAATAAAACATTCAACAACTGTTGGTTTTGAACTAACTAATTTCAGTAATAAATTCTGATATTAATATCAGGTATTATAATTAATTCTAGATTAAATAATTAGTTGAATTCTAATGACATTTTTCATATATGCATTAATATATATGATTTTTAAATACCATGCATTGGTTATAATCAGTCGATAAAGATGTATTAGTTTAACATCGAAAATGATGAAAAGTACTTTAAAATTTTATATAAATAAACTTGTAAAAAGCAATAGCAAACAATCCAAAGCTAAGGTGCATATTTTATTTTAGTTTCTCTTTCTCTCTCTCTCTCTCTCTCTCTCTCTCTCTCTCTCTCTCTCTGTACACTGTAGAAATTAGATTAATCTGTGTTTTAATCTAAGCAGATTGTGTCTTTTTAAGGTAGATACCGAATGTATTAAATATTTAAATTTTTTATAGTGATATTCCATAAAAATTTTTGAGTGATACTAAAATTTTATTGTATTATTGAACCATACGATCTTGACATTATTTATGATACTTTTTATTTGTACTGTGAACAGTAATAAATTTCATTAAATTAATTTAGCTATTGATGGTAACAACATATATAATTATTATAAATATAACTTTCTATAAAAGAAATTAATTGTAAGACTTATTTAATAGATAATGAATTAATATTAATAAATATATTATGAAAATATATAAACAAAGGTCAGTTATTTTTGAAATTTATCAATAAATATAAATAAACTTGATCTGCACTTATGTAATCATAAGTAATTAGTATATTAATAAAACAGATAAGTATATTATTTGTTTTCATAAAATTAGTATATCATTTAACAACTAATTATTAATAATCAAAATACATTTATGTATAATTTAATATATGATTTGGAATAAGAAAAAAAATAATTATCTAAATATATTCTTAATAGAATATAATAGAAATAGTCAGAATTATTCAAAATATAAAAAAATTGTTTAACTTTTGTTCTTGAAGTTGAAAATTCTTATTAAGAAGTAAATATTTTGCTCTTAAATATTTACATTTATATACCCAACATGTAAATAATTTATATACTAATTGTATATAAACAAACATTTATGTACTATTAGTTATTGCTTTTAATAATATAAAATTCCTACAATTGATATTGATATAAAATTATTACAGATAATATTATGAATTAAAATTTCTGTATCAATATTTATTTATATTTCTTTTAAATAATTTTAATTTATTAATTTTTGTGAACAACGCAGTTTAATTGATCATATTTAGATGTCTGTGTGACTTAAAAAAATACGATTTAGAAATGATTTTATGTTTAAGCAGAGGAGAATGTGGATAACATATAATTTATTTAATTTGTAGCGTTAATTTAAATCTAACATAATTGTGTGATCACATAATGTGGTTGTTTTTACATTAGATTCTCCATAAATTAAAAGAACCCGGAATATATTAGATTAGAATATAAATAAACATTTTTATTATTTTTCCATATTTATAGTGTATTTATAATAATGTATGTTTTTCATAGTTATTTATAAATCTTCACAATAAGAATTTTAACTATTATATATTAATTTATAAACAATGAGAAATAAAATATACAAATTTTAATGAAATTATTTATCTAAAATAATAACGCAATAAAAATAACGTATTTCAAAGATTGTTGAAAATATTTCGAATTCAAGGTCTATTTAGGTTTTAAAATTAGTTAATAAAATATTAAATAAAAATATTTTTATAAACATTTTATAAAATGTACTTTTGATCAAAATAGATAAATTTGTACACTTTTAATGAAATATTGTTCCATATTTTTAATTATAAATTAAATATCGAGAAAAGCATAAGAATGCAATATTTAAAAACTAATGCCGAATATTTGATAATATCGTATATCTATTGAACAATTAACTAGATTCTCTTCAATTTAATTCATATATTTTAATACGCATTCGTATTTTACAAATAATTAATATTACATAAATAATGTACACAATTTATAATTTTAGTAATAATATTTTTTGATGCTTATAAATTATTTTGTTTTAATATTGAAATAAATATTTATTTTAAATTAATTAAAGTTTAATTTCATAAAATAAAATTATGTTTAAAAACTAAATTGTATTTGAGGCGTACTAACAGGAATGACACATAAATTGCTGTATACATAAAAAAATTTTAAATAAATATTTTGTGGGCAAAAATATAGTGCCTAATATAACTGTAATTTGTGATATTTTAATAAGTGTAATGTTAAGAGTATTTAATTTAAAAAATATAAAACATCTGTTACTAAATACATAAACTTAATGTATAGAATATTGTTGCATAAATTTTATTATACTACTAACTGAATATTGCAGTAGAAGTACTTCGTGAATTAAAGTTTGTCATGAAATATTTACATCCATTATATTGCAGAAAATTGATGGATAAGTGGTAAAAAATAGTTCAGTTATTTGATTATAATCTTATTTACTAATAAAGTTCATTTAAAATTCCAATCAATACGATTTAAAATTTGTAATACAAAATTAAAAAATATAAAGGTGTATATTCACATATATTCAAACCATGTAAAATATAAAAAAGTAAATGTCTGTTTAAAATTGAATTTGAAGTTTAAGTATTAATATATTTCATAAACTTGTACGAAGAATTTAGTTAATTTAATTAATTTGTAAAACAATAAAGCAAGGTTTTAATTTTTGTTTTTAAAGAATGTTATTCAAAGAACAAGTAAATTAGTCAGTTAATGAAATTTAACAATAATAATTAATTTAATAATTTATCAAAAAGTTAATAATATAATATATAATTAATTTGATGTTTAGATTTTGATAACAATGTACGTTTATTCTTAACAATCATATAAAATAAATTGTTTGGTACAACATCTAATATTATTGCCTAACAGATAAAAATATATATGTTTGATTAAAAAAGATTTAAAAATTATAATACAGAAAGCCATCACATTTGACCCCAAAACTATTTCCATTACTGCGTCTGTACACATGAGACGAAGCCATTCTCTTTTACGTAACAGCGACTTCAATACAAATATACATGACCACTTGCATATCAACACACTTAAAAACACATGGTATTTCAAATTTGTTCAATCACATTACTATTTTGCATTTGTAATTCAAGCATTTGTGTGAAATATTTAAGATTACAAACATTTTTTATTGCTCTTTTACCTAATAACATTTCGTTCAATACTCGTCTTTACTTTTTTATAGAAATTAGCTGCGGTATATTATAACAACATGTGAATTTAAAAAGTTTCATATTAATAAAAGAGTTTATTAAAAAATTTATAACACATCTTATTTTAAATTATATTGCAAAAATAAGTAATGACAAATTTATTTTAATATCTTTTATTAATAAAGAGAAATAGAAATACAGTGGTGTTATATAATAATGAAATAAATTGCATTTTTTTTTATTTTCAGTTTTCCATTGAAATTTTTTATTAAATTCTGATATTGTGTCAAGGTATGAAGAACTTTTTTCTGCCTAATTTATGACGAAGAAAATATAATTTTGTTTATAACGGAAGATGTTCGTTTTACTTAAAAATTTCGTTTACGATTATGTACTAATTACAGTGGTATATGTATACAAATATAATAAATTATAAAAATAATTTTTTATGTGAAAATTTAATGTTTCATATATTAATAAATAATATAAAAAAATTATATATTTACTTTGCTCGATTGCTTATTTTCGTTTTTCTTTTTTATTATCTTATTAATGGATTAATTAATGAAACGTTTAATTAATAAAAAATATATACTTCTACTGCATTTAAAAGTATTACATAAGTAATATTTTGGTCATTAGAAATTAAAATTTTATTTTGTATTTTATTAAAGTAATTTTCTAAAAAAATTTTAAATCACGATTTTTGTCAAAATGACTCATGTATTCCTTTATAATATCAATTATGTAGATATATAATTATTGCAAATATTATTTGTAAGTTCTTTTATTATTTATGATAATTTGAAAATATTTTTTGAAGAGTAATGTATCCATCGTAATATGAAAATTTATTTTATTTAATATTACATTAAATAAGTTTAAAAGATTTTGTAATAAAATTATACTAGAAAAATAAATTTATTTCTAATTTCATTATTACGTTTCTTGCATTATTGTGCACGCGTGGTTTTTTATACAGCCTTAGAAATTATTTAGGTCACAGGGGGCAATTTTCTATTTTCCTTTTCTTAGGCACAAAAACAGGAGATGTTGATTTTGTATTGATCCGTTGCAAACCGGATTTTTCTCGTTTTCTTTATACTTTCCTGCGCATCGAAATTTTTTTCTTTCCCTATCCCTCTCTTATTCTCCGTTCCCCCCTTTTGTTGAGACCCGCGCCGTTTGTAAAAGGAGGTATTAGAATGATTAGGAAGTGATATTTCAACACCAAGAGCGTCTATGGGTATTCATGTGTCAGTTTATTTATTATTTATTATTATTATTTATTATTATTATTACTTATTATTATTACTTATTATTTATTATTATTATTTATTAACAGTTCATATATTATTATAAATGGATTTAGCAATGACAGTCGTATATATATAATTTTTTTAGCGTTTACTGTAAATAACGTTCAAAATTCAATTTATTAAAAACTAAATATTAAATATGAATTTTAAAAGATTAGGAATGATAAAATGAATCGTTACAATGTAAATAATATATTAAATAATTGAACACAACATTCTCTGATATATATATATATATATATAATGTTATCTTGATCCCGTTATATAATACTGTTAGCAACAGTATTACATATTAGCATTTTAATATTTATTTTGAATAAAAAGAATTTGATAATATATTTAAAAGTGATTGCATTTAAATGACATATTTGACATTAAATATACTATAATAAATAATAAATCAATGCAAAGCGGTACTAGTTCTATTTTCACGTAAGATAAATTTTATTATTGAAATATAATTATTTGAGAAATTTTATTGGTTAGTTTTTGAGTTCTGGGAATTATGAAAATAAAATGTAATAAATTAAGTAACTTTCTACTCTAAGTAAATAATTATTAACATATTAACAATTTTTCCAATTCAATAAGTATCTTTAATATATATATATATACTTATAATATTTAAATTGCTTCGTATAAAAATATCTATGGTATGGTAACACATAGTAAATTTGTTAAATTAAAAAATAAAAATATCTTAATTCTAAATGTATAAAGCTTAATTTTTATATTTCTATAATTTGAAATATTATTAGTTTTAATAAAGTAATCAAGGTAATTTGAATTTTTATAATTTATTATAATTTGAATTATTATAATTTGAAATATTATTAGTTTTTATAAAGTAATCAAGGTAATGTTAAAGTTATAAATGCATTTAGAAGATATGCTAATAATATATACTAATAATATATAATAATATTAAAAAAATATTCTATATTATTTATTATAATTGAATATATATTTATAAATATAGTACATTTATTTAATGTATTACATATTTAATTTAAAATATAAATAAACAATTAAAATTATAACTAGGAGTTGGTATCAAATAAATTAATCCTCTTTTCAATCATTTTACTAGTTATTACAAAATTTAAAAGTATAATTGTAATAATATAAATCATTATTTTTCAGGTAACGAAATATGAATATGTACATGTTGGCTATCTTTTTACATACCCATATCGTATACGCACTACGTAATGTACATGAATGTTTTAATGTATTTGATATTATATAGCATGCAAGCTCGAATTAGAAAGGCTAATCTACTAAAATTGTTAAGATTTTAAAATCTTTGTACTAATTTAATTTTGGAAGGAATTTCACTTAATAATATTGGGTATCTTGAAATCTTTTTTAGAATAATTATGTGTTCAATTATTTAATAATTAAAAGAAAATTTATCAATCTTCAAGAATATTTAATAGCTAAACCAAAATAAGGAGAGAAAAAGAAATATTAGATATTATAGGTAATAAAACTAATTGGTAATTTAAATTACATGGACCGTTTCAAAGTATGTCCGGATTAATTTTAGAAATTATTTTCCTCGTAAATTATTATGTTTTAAATAATAATTAGTATAAATTGAATGTACAGTGTCATTTTTTTTCTTAAAAATTTAAGGTACTTGGTTAATAGTTACTGAGAAATGTAATTAAATATTAATATAACATTAATAAATATTACAGTTAATATATTGTTCTAATTAGTATTTAATTAGCTTATACTATTATTTACCAATTGTATTAAAAGTTACACAATCATGTTACAATGGTATAAATATACTTTTCCTCAAAACTTACGATTAAAATAATACTTCTATAAGTATCTTAATATTATGTTAATAATGTTTGTTTGGTTATCATAATATTAATAAGAATTATCAATAGACATAGTTTTTCTTCGTATTTCTAAATATTGCATAATTTATTTTATATAAAACATTAATTTTCATTAAATCAGAGCAAATCTCTTTTAGTAATTCTAATGAGTTGGGCCTCGCGCGTTATATACATCAAGATTCAAAGTGCAACCTCAGCAAGATAAAAGTAATCTCTTACTGACAAGAGATAGTAAAATAAGACGAGCCGATCAACGGCGCTCTTGAAAACGCTCAATAAAAGAAATAAATGGGAGGGCACTTATCACGAGCTTGTCAAAAAATTCTTAAGTCAGAAGTTGTGGTCGCAGCCGATATGTGATTAACAGATTTATCGGAATTTATGTAACTATTTGTTCGGAGCACGTAGTTTTTTTCAAACGTCAAGGAAAACGAATGTATTTATCTTTATAGCTGAAGAAATACATGGATATCTTCTCCATACAAGTCTTCTTCTATTCGAAAGGTAAACAAACCATTGTTAATTGTTCGAATAAATACATGTACTAATCAGTAGCAAAACTACCAAGTTGCGGAAGTGAGGGAGTTCGGGGAGCAACGCTGGGCGTGTAGTGTGGGAAATCTCCGGTATACTGCGATAACGAAATATAGAGAGGTAGCCGTGTTACTACTTTGACGAAATTACATAACTGGCTAATTTTCGTCAGCCGAGTTGTTTTAAGCACCGAATTCTGCTTCATGCAACACTTACCCCATCGTTTCTTGCTGTGTCCAAAAATCGTACCCTCGGTGGGGTTGTAGATTGCATCCTTGACTATCTGCCACTTTGTTCTGGTGTCGACTTGGGGCATATAGATGTCCCCGGGCTCAAGGGGCCCCTTCCTGGGCCGATAGCCCATCCTCGAGCCGCGGCCACCCCGCAATGGAGTCGCGCCGCGGCGCAGCTACACACGCACGAACGCACGCGCGCACTTTGCTAGAACAAATTAGACGTTAACGTCGCGGATGCTTGACGCGCACTATTTTCGCGGGCGCCGTCAGAATCTCGGGATGAACCAGCGCAGGCGCGCTCCGACCGGGCCCGAGGAGGCGTGCCGAGATGCGCGCGCCGCAACTTCGGTCCAGCCTCTGCTGGGCGATATCGACGCTGCTCTTTGTTCCCCTCTCCCTCTATTCAATCAATAATAGATGTTTTTGATCGAGGGTTAGTTGCCCTTTTAATAAACAACTGCCAATATTCTAGTGAGCTCTATATATTTTTAGTCGATTCGCTCGGATTCAGTAGCATAATTGCACAGGCAGATCAGCCTAATCTTTAAATATGAGACATTATTTTAATTAATCACTCAGTGAAATATTTATTTTTAGAAATCAGTTTTCTGCATCGCTTATTTAATTTGAATTTATTGTTATTTTTTAAAAATAATTTTTTAATATTTAATATTATTTTACTTAAATGTATTAGCCATTTATATAAGCATTGTATACATTATAAAACTATATGTACACCGATCTTTTTATATACTTTGTTTTAAATAATATAAATTTACTATTTCCTGATTTATTCTTAAAGTGAAATTAATTTTTTTTTATAATTTCTAATTTCAAATGTTGTGACAATAGATATAGATTTAATAATTTGTTTGTTTAATAGAAACAGGCATTAATTGTATGCAGTCTCTTCCTGCTTCTCCTTTTGTCATTTTTACTGCTAGCTATTGTTCTACTTGTTTAAAATTATAATCTACTATCGTATTCCAGCGATGATCGTTTATTTTACATTTTCTTTGCTTGCTTCCTGCTGTTTGTAATAATGGATCCGTAATTTGATACCTTTCTATTCTATATAATGTTTTATCTTGTTTCAATAAATATCTCAAATATCTTTTTAATTAGTTTTATAAATTTATTTTTATAAAAATCTTTATAAAAATCTTACTCGTTATTACAAAATCTTTATTCCTTAATTTTAGTTAAATCTTTATAAATATTAAACAATTCATAGTAACCATCCAAGTTTAACATTGATTAATATTAATAAAGATATATTAGAATACACATATATCCATTCATTAATATATATATATATATAATAAAAATATATTGAAGTGATTCTTTATAATTATTTTACAATAGAAATGACTAATATTAATTTTTACCCTGTTAAAATTTTATTCTCATAGTTTTGAAAAAAAAATATCTTTTTTTATTTACAGAAGATATCAATATAAAATTATTGACTGTTGTAAAATGAATACTATTAAAAAAAATTTTTAAAGGCAAATTCATCAACAAAACGTAGATTTATTTTTTTCCTGTTCCAAAATACTTTGTCAAATTATTGGTAAAAGTAATTAAATTATTTATTAAGCTTTATTTACTAAACTTATATGCATGTTAAGAATAAATTAAAATGAAATAAAAGTATCTGAAAAATAAGTTAATATTTTGTAACAGATAAATAAATTAATTATTAAGTTTTTATTAGAATTGTTAAAAATTTTCCTGTACAACTATTTAAGTGCTGAATATATCAAAAAAGATACAAAGTGTTTGAGATAATATAGAACTGAGTATAAATAGACAATCACGTGGGTTGTTGACATTAGTCTTATAAGCACGCCCTCATATGAGTATCCTTTTAAAAATAAATTTGTGTAAGATATTATTATAAAAATACATTTATATAAATTCACTCTGTAGATAATTAATTCAAAGATAAAATGACTTTTAATTTTATATATTGTGAAGTTTCTGTTGGCATATTTATATTTTTTACATTATAATTAATAACTGAAATTTTTGTAGTAATTAAAGCTTATCTTATAGCTTATGAATTTTTTTATTTTTTCAAAATATTCCAAGCATTAATGTTAAAATTAATCCATCATCTGAAGTGAAATGCTATTTAGTGATTCTTATGAAAATTATTATTTACTTTTTTTCGAAAATATTTATCTAAAAACTACTACTTATATAATTAAATATTCATTTATTGTATTCTTTATATATGTATATTCTATTGTGTTTATATTTCATATCATATTTTTTGTTCCATTAATATTATTTATTTATATATTTCAATGTTTATCATATTTTAAAAATTAACCTTTATTCTTACCCTAATTTGCTACTAATTCACAATAGAAATGGAAACAGATTTTGGAATTAAATGATATGAAAGCAAGAGAAATTGACTAAATAGTTTTTTATATTATTTATAGAAGTGGAATTTCCTGTTTTTCTCAGAAATATTATCATGATTATTACATTTATCAGCAATTTTTTGCAGTTGTCACCTGCAATTTGTATCACGCAGCAAAAATCACATTATTACTTTTAGTCACGTGACTCAAACGTCGTTTTGTATTATTAAATAAAAATTTACGATAACGAAATTCATTACTTCATGAAAGTTGCACAGAGTTTACTAGTAAGTATGAGATCAAACTTTTGAATTTATGAAATATAAATACTAACAACGTCGTTGATAACTGGATACACATATGGAATTTCATTTTTAATGGAAAATCTGAAAACATACTGAAAATATAAAAAATGTTTTCATTATTTAATATATCATGCATTAAAATAATCCTAGAGTAAAATGATAAGCTTGTTTTGGTTAACTCGTAGATATTTGAATTACAATGATCATTCTTATTAAATTATGAAATGCTTATTATAATAAAAACTATGGAATTTGAATTAAAATCTTTGATGATAATATATAAAAATATCTATCTATAAATATATTACATATTTTTATATTAATTCACATTCTTAATTTAACTTTACCACAATTTAAAAATAATTAAGTTAGAAAGTATGAAAGCTACAATACGATTTTTTCCTAACGAGTATAATGTAGTTTTTCATTGCTTTTTATGAAATTTAATTAAAAGAAGCCTATATTTTCATAATTATATAACTTATATAATATAATAAATATATAATTTAATAATTAGAAATTATATATATATATATATATATATATATAATAAATAAATATAAATTTACGAAATAATTCATTGAGCTGGATTTAATAATTTTTTAAAATAAAGAATATAACAAATTATGTATATTTTATAATAATTATTTTCTTTTTGTATCCAATAATATTAATATTCATTTTATCTCAGCTTTAAGTATCGATTCATATTTGTATTAATGCAAATATATTGAACTATTCTTTAATATTGTTTTATCTATAAAATAATCTGTTGTATTTTATTTTTGCATTATAATCTCATGTCCTATATGAATAATTTTGTTTTCTCTAAAAATTCGATAATATTAAGAATATTATTGATACTTACACTTCAAACCTTGTTTAAAAAAATTTTAAAAAATGAATTATTTTTATTTAAAATTTTATATTCAAAATTTTATTTTTAATTGAAATTATATAAAATGGAAACGAGATATTCTTTCAGGTGCATCTACACAAAAAACAACAGCGAAAACTAATCGGTGAAAGGAAAATGAATACATAAAAATGATATAATTTCTGCTTATCTCATGCGATATTCTCAATAATAATGACTTTTTTATCATTAGCCTTGCTCTCACAAATATGACTATCGAACGATAGTTCATTCACGTTATGTTATATTTACTTTGTATCATTCAATATCAGTTTATATATAATTAAATATTTTTCAGATTTATTTTAAAATTTTGCTTCTAAGGGGATTATTAAATTCGAAAGAGACTTAAATATTATAAATTATTATAAAAATATATATCAGACTTTAGATTTTCAATTAGATTATGAAATAACAAAATATTTTAATGTTATTTTTTTATTTTATATATAAATAAATTTCTAATCATATAATATTTGGAATTTGATGAAAATCTAAGATGTTAAGCAAATTCAGTAGTAATATAATAACCAAATGCTTATTTTTATAAATTGTACTGTATGTTTTATATTGATTTATTTTTAAACATTTATTACTGCAATCCTTTCAAACTTAAAGTAATAATTAATTACGAATTACTTTACTCCAGTAATTTTTGTGTTATATTAAAAATTATTTAAATATGGCTGATTAAGGTTGTATTTCATGATAAGTAGATAAATATGCCTTATTTGAATTGCGATGAAGGTATACATATGTATAAAGACAATGAATTACTTTTAACTGATCTTATAAATCTTACTAATTTTGCCATGCTAGTAGCATAAGTTAGTATAATGATTTTTCTTCAATGCGGTATGGTAAAGTTATTAATAAGTAGTTAAGCCTGTTAAAATGATCATTTATTCAATATCTATTCAATCCATATATTTTTATATCTTCTTATATTCTTAATATATATTTATGCTTTTTTAAAATGCTGTAATTCCAATATAATTGTTAAATATAAATTTTTGTATATAAAACTTTGAATTTAAATATTATTCTAAAATGATGACTGTAGGTATTTGATTTTACACTTTTCTGCACTCCACTGTTTCAAAGGCCTATTAAAATATGTAATTGTGTATTAATTTTCAAGTTTTATATACTACGTGTTATTAAATGATATTAGAAATAATTATTTTTAAATTTTAATTAGATTATTTATACAGAAAATTTAAAATTAATTTATGTACATATTTTTGAATATTTACATATTATAAAGATTATATCTAGAATGTGTATTTATTTTTTAATATTCTATATAATAATTTCAGATTATTTCAGCAGTGTACATACAAACTCAATTTTGTTAAAAAATTATTTATCATAGTTATATATTACAAATTTGTTATATTTTTAGAATTCATAGCTAAATATATTCAATTAAATACTGGTATATTTTTAAAATGATAAATATTCTAGTCAAAAGTTTCTGCAGTTTTATTCTTTTGAAAAAATAAACGAGGTAAAATCAATGTGTTTGGTAAATCATTATAATTATTATAATAAAATTAATTTGAATAATATATGTTAATATGTATTTGTATTTCTGTGTATAATATACATACATTATAATTTGAGTTTAATTAAAGTAACAGTACTCAAATTAAAAAAACATCAAACATTATATAAATTATTACATCAAAAAATATATCTTGATACAATTTGAATTAATTAATTTTTAAATTAAGAGCAGAAACATTAAAGATAATTAGAAAAAATAATTCTTTTAATAATATTCTAATTAAAACTATTTGTAAATTGAATTATAAATAATCATTTAAAATTAATTAAAATTAATTTTTTCAAGTTTTAGAATTAATTTTGCTTCGTTGCATTTGAATTTTTTATTAATATTCGAAAATCCAGATTATGACGATTTTCATTATCAATATTATGAGCCCAAGTTTTGCATTCTATATTCACTAGTTGATTAACTGTAAAATAAAGAGATATCTTTAAATTAAAAAGTAAGTGATACAGGATTATTAAAAATAATTTTGTAACAAACAAAATATGTACTAATTTGAATCATTAACGTTATATATAAGGTTAAGTCTTTGAATTATATTAACCATTTCCTATTAATTGCATAAATATATAAACATATTTTATTATAAATATCATAAAATACATTACAAATAAAATTATGTTTACAGAATATTATTCAAATAATAAGTTTCTTGATAATATAATTTATAAATTTAATAAACAAATTTAAAGCAGTTTAATAATTTTTGGTCTTTTTAAAAAATTATAAACTTTAATTATTTTATTCAACATTTTAATGAACTATTAAATATTTTTTTAAAAACCATTTCTGAATGATACTTATTCATACTTAATAACAAATATATAATTTTAAACAATTTGAATGCATGGGATAAATTTTGTAGTTAGAGATAGTAATAAGCATAAATATCACTTCGCATATAATAATCGAACTATATTAGGTATTTTTTATATTATAATAAATTTTAAAGTATAACAATTGTAATGGAACAAGTACATTCTCATAAACCCAAATACTTGTGTCTACTAAGAAATAAATAATAAATAATAACCTGTTAAATTTTTGAACTGTAGTGCTACAATCGGTGTATGATAATCAAACTGTCCGAAAAATGGAAAATATTGGATAGGAAATCCAGGGCTTGGCATATAATCGATTTCCCCCATTCGTATAGTGTCATCGTTGCTCACTCCCTCGCACGACAGCCACACATAGAACTATTGTACGTAAGTGTAATGTAATCAATGAGAATTTATGTGACAGCTATTGTTAATTACAGATACATAGCCAACATTTAATTTTGTATTATAGATTGCAATCTTCTAAGAATTCCATTAGAATTCTTATATTATTTTATTCGATTCATCTAGAAATAGTAAAATTGACGATTGACAAAGTACAAGCCTATATAAAAAATGTATTTAAAATTATTAGATTAAAATTTGGTGTTAATAATATTACTTTAAATACATGTAAAATATAATATACCTAAAAACTGAGATTATTAAATTAATCTTGTATAAATTTTTATAAAATATAAATTAACTGACTTTAAAAATAATCTTTTATAAATAATCAAATTATATTGTATATTAATCACCAAAATTTTTTCAAATCAAATGAAAAACTGTTATTTTTACAAATATAATTTTATAATAATATTAATATGGCATCAGAAACAATGAAACATGGTGCTGTAAATAAAATCTTCAAATGCATTTTCTTAAATCTTTCATTTTTTGCATTTTTACAATATAATTTTCAAACAGTCTTAGATTGATTTCAAAAAATTGAAGAATATGTAAAACGTGTATTAATCTCCTATAAAGTTTAAACATCTTCCTAAAAACTCGTGCTTGTTTATAACAAAAATGTATTAGTAAGAAATTGTCATCTACGGGTATTAATTTTATAATTTTATTTTTTTTAAATCTTTTTCTTTTTTACTTTGCCATATAATCTATCCATAGAAGAGAATTTTAAAACATAATAATGTAAAAGTATAAAAATCTTTAAAAATAATAAAATATAAAGTGTAATAATTAAGCATAAATAACTATATATAGTCAACTTTTATAATTTTTTAATGTAGATGATGTAAATAAACATTTAGTAAAATCTACAAATTAAATATTTACGGTACTGTACTAATATCGTCAATGGATTTTTATTGAATGGTAATAAATATTTAAATACTATGTATAAATATAATTAAAGCCCACTATGTTTTTATTATATTTTTCGAATAATATGTCAAGTAACTTAACAAAAAGTAACCTATTTAAATTATGAATATATACATACAAATAATGTATACATATAATTATAATAAAAATACATACATAAAATACTTATAAAATATTGATATAACTATCCTTATAACTATTCATTTGATTGTTTTAAAATTATTAAATTATATAATTATATAATAATATATATTCATAGAATACGTATATTAAATAATAGGTGATGCATTTGCAATAATATTACGTTCTTACAATATCCAGTTATGTTTTTTCAAATGGTTAATGTTATACTGTTATTAAATTATAAATAAAACTTATATTAAAAGTATATTTAATATGGTAGAATTAATTTATAATTTGATTTAATATTAATTTGATTATAATTAAAAAATAATTATTTTTTATTACTGTTAATGTATCAAAAACTGACGATATATCTGTTAATAAAAAACTTGATTGATTGTTGTATTTTCGGTAATTAGCATAACTTTAATTCTTGTATTTTATTAAATTAAAGTTTGTAAGAAAATTATCAATTTTATGAAATACATACTTAACAGAAGTAATAAATATATGGAGAGAGGGCAAGTGAAGTTGATATAGCATTATAATACGTTTACATATTTTGGTATTTACTGAAAGATACTGAATCTTTATTATATAGAAAGAGAATTATGAATCATATATATAGGGAAATTATATCCTTAATAAACTTGGGTGAATATCTCACCACAAATCAAAAAAGCAGTTTTGGTTATCCATGACCTACTTCGACCAAAAATCCAGATTTGTATCTACAATCAATATTGGTATGGTTTGTTCAACTTTAGATATGTATGATTATGATTATATTTATTGACAGACTAATATTATTTTCGCAATTAAATACTTTCTTTCCATTTTTATATTGCATATCTTACATGTTAATAAGTACGTCAAAAAAAGAAAAATGAGTAAATCATGTATTTATTAGCGTCATTAAAGCATTATTAAAAATATAAATGAGTGTCAACATATTTCTAGCTTATTTTTTCCTTATCTTAAAATAGCAATTGAATAAAAAAAGTATTTCTTTTATTAGTTCCGTTATTTTATATAGAAAAAAAATGAATAGGTGCTATAATGAGTGTCGATATGTAGTCTTAAAAAGATGTTGCATAGCAGATTCAATCCCAGTTTTTAGCTTAATTTAAAAGAAAAATTCAAAAAAGTTTTCAAATATATAGTTAAAATGTAGTTAAACTTAATATTATATTAAAATGAAAATAGGAAAAGTTTTTAAAAAGGTAGATACTTGGAATTTAATTTTTATAATGACAAATATTTTTCTATTTTTTGGTAATAATATGTCCGTTAATTTTTTTAATATATCTTATGCATTCTATTTGTATGATAAAATATTTGGTATATGAATTATTTTCTAAGTCCTTTAAAAAATTTACCTGTAAAAAGTGATAGAAAATTTGAAAAATAATTTACTTTGTCAGATTTCTGAATAGTTCTTTGTAACCATTGTGGCATTGTTTTTGGCAAATAAAAAGCTTGATTATAGAAGATGGGCATCCATCTAAATCTCTACCAAATTAAAATATTATTGATTTACATTTAAATAAAAACACAACAAACAAATAAGCTTGATAAATATAAGTAAAAAACCTTGTTGAACTTAATATAAACACAAGGATGGGGTGGCCAAGTATATCCATATGGTGCTTTTGAACAGTTGCCTAAGGTTTGAATATCAAAGTAGCAGGATTTGTTCATATTTTGATCACGTAATGAATTGTTGCAGATAATATCGAATTTGGATTGATCGACATCATATTCTAGTAATATAATATAAATAGTATGCAAGCTTTTTAATATTAATTGTTTTAAGAAAATGTGTTACCTGATAACATTTTCTTTACAGCCGTTACATATTTTTTTAATTTTTTTATTTTACGAGACTCATCGATTAAGATTAAAGGAGATTTCGAATTTGGTATAATATTTGGTTTTAAAATAATTCCTATTTTATAAATTATTAATTCGAACAATTTAATTAAATATGTTTGTATTTGAATTAATATCTACATATCTATATATATATATATAAATATTATACAAATATTAAAAACGATTTAATTTATCTGCATTAATATTTTGAACTACTTTTTAAGAGAGGATATCATTTAAGCGAAAATAAATAATTAAAATAATTGATAACTATTTAGATTTAAAAAAAAAAATGAAATATTTGAATATTTCTGTTATGATTTATGAAATAGTTTATAACATTTTATATAAAGATAACATTGATTATAATATATGTCTTTTATTTATTAAATTATTTATTATTTAGATGAATTAATTATTAGATTATTACATGATAGTTTTTATAAGTCAATGTTTTTCTAATAATAATTTTTGTAATTCCATCGAGATAGTAATTATATATAATATATAATTATATAAAAAAATAATATGATTTACTATATAATTCTATAAATTAATTTTTTTTTTTAATTTAATTTTAATTTAAAAAATTTAAATTAAATTAATAATTTTTTAGACTAAAAATGTTTCTTGATATCATACACAGATTCTAGATTTTATACCATAACTTAAAATATTAATTATATTAATTGAAAATTCATTAGTTAACATCTAAGCAAAAACAATTGTAAGATAAGATAATTGAGATTGTTATATTAAACAAATCGTGTCTTTTTAAATGTTATTTTTAAAATAGTACTTTTTTAATACGGTATAGTATGAAATCCTTTATAATCAATATCATCAAACTTAACATAAGTAATAATTCATAGATTGCAACAAGTAAAACCTGGTCCATGACTATTCAATGATGACATTTCAAACATTGATTTTCGATTCGGCTCTAACCAAGTTCTTCTAGATATTTTGCTATACTCAAAGAATGGCTTATCAAAAGACGATATATACATGTAAGTAATTCCCAATTGTAACGAAGTAAGTAAAATGAGTCCACCGAAAAAAAATATGTAAAATACACACACTTGAGCTGCGAATGTGATAAAAAGTATTTATATACTTTATAGCTTTTACCAAATATTTTAAAGCATGCATATTTTACAGAGAAAAAGTTCTAAAATTTAAAATTTTATAATTTTTACAATCTATACTAATAGAACTATTTTTATTTTAATAAAATTTTGATTAACCAGAAATATATTTAAATTTAAATTTAAACATATTTTGCTTAGAATATTTATCAATTTCTTTATAATATTTGAAATACATTAATTACTTCATGAAATTGAATTATGATCAAACTTAATTTCGTTTATTAAAATAGTGAATAAAAAATTAGTATTTACCCCATTCTTCTCTATTTCTACCAAGTAATGATTTTTTTTCAGGATTCCAAAGAAATCGTTGAAAATTTTTAAATACACCCAAATTTGGTATTGGCTTTCTTTCTTTGTAATATATTTCATCATGTTTGATCATCTTTAATGAAATTAAACTTTTTAACTTAACCTATATAATAAATAATGTATTGTACATAAAAAATTGCAATCTAGAAATGGTTGTACATTCATCTTCAGATGGTAAACGTACATTCAAATGTACAAATTAAAACAATAGATATAATATTTTATCGTAATTCTATAAATAAACGAAAGTTTTTTTGGTTTTTTATAAAGTACTTTATTCGTGAGATTTATTGTATTAAAATATCAATATAATTTAATTAGTTCAATTGCATAAAAATTTTGAAAATGCGTGTTACATAACGCAGCTTTTAGAAATAATTTTTTTGTTAATATTCTATTTTCAAGTAAAGGTTTTTATACTAAGTTTTAATAGTAAAGGTAATTATGGTTAAAATATGACCGATTTAAGTTGCGATAATATCATGTGTTGAATAGTAACTTTTAAAGGTTAAATGTTTTTGCACTAGATACCGCCACTTGCACATTACTTGGTTTTGTAAACATTCGTGTAAATATAATTTGCATGAAGAATATGGTTGAATTTTAGTTATATGTTGTTAAAATATTTAGACATGTAGTGACAGAAAAAATAAAAACAATTGTAATCGATACATATAAGTTTTTCATAATAAAAAACAACTTATAAATATTCGTATGTAATAAAAATGTTGATAAGTTTCGATAGAATAATATTTGTAAATACTAATAATGTAATTTCATACAATTTATTTAAAAAGTGAAAATTATAATATTGTAATATTTGAAGATGGTTTTTATACCATACAAATTAATTAAAAAATTTATTAATATTCAACATAATGGAAAGTTTCAAAATATAATACAATATATAATATTTATTCTGCTTTAAAGTAATATGCAAATATCTCAAATTATTCAGATATATTTTTAAATTAAGCAAATGTTTTTTATTTAATAAAAAACACTCGTTTTACCTATTGAGTTATAAAAAAATTCATAACCTCAAAATATTGAAGCAAAAAATCCGCTTAAATATAATAAACTAAGCCAATGATTATGATGAAAATGTTTGTATAAACAAATAGTTTATTGTTTACAGTATATAAAACAGAAACGTAATAACGGGCTAGAGGAGCGGCTGTTCAGTTTGGCACGATTCTAATAGCGCAAGCGCAGCGGCGAATTCTTCCTCTGAAAGTCTTAACTTCGGTCGTCGTCGCGTCCCATTTAGATATTCGCCATTATTGTTCGCAATTCCGGCTCTCCGAATATCCATCTAGCTAAGAGTCGCAATTCTTGCACACATTCATTATGCATATATGGCCGTATACTGACATATTTCTCCCGTTAATTTACCACGCGCAACGCCTACGTGTGCAATGAGCCTGCGAGAAGATTCTCAAACTCATGAGCGGCGTTTACACGCGGTGATGATAGACGATCATCTTTTTTTGCGGATGAACCGCAGAAATGAAACAGTAGCGTAGTTATAAATTTTAATGCCCTGCGTAATTATAATTTCGACTTATTCAATGTATTTGCATTAAAGCATTTTTCCAATATGGGTACGCGTTATATGTCGCTGTTCATTTGTAATTATTATGAATAATTTTTTATAGTAATTTTTGCTTTTTATTAATATTAATAAAACAAAAACAAATTTGAAAACGGGTATGAATATTCGATTAACAGATTTATTAATACTAAAGCTAAATAACAACTTTATTTTATTATTGTAGTCGTATTTTATATTATTTAACTATATTTATATAACTATATATAATCTATATTTAACAATTACTTTACACAGCATTACTTAAAAACATTAAAGTTGCGTAAGTATGAATGTTATTAAATTATATATTGTTTTTGATAAAATTGTTTTAAAAATTGCGAGTTCTTTTTAAGATAAAAATAGAAATAAACCATTTTTATCTAGGTATAGATTTTTAAATTTGTTCGAGCGTTAATAAGTACAAAATATTATAATTTAAATCTACTTTCGTCTATATGCATGATTTCATTTACATGTATTAGATAAATAACGTACAAGCTATATAAGATAAAGGAAAAAGGAACTATATAATCTTATGTTGTAATACTAAGAATTAAGAAATAAAAAGATTTAATAAGAAAAATTCTTGTATAAATAATAAGAAACTATAACATACATTTATTTACAAAATTAATTATACATTGTTCCATTATTTATTAAATTACATTATTGAATAATTTTATAAATTAAATGCACTTTCATTTTTCAAATAAACTACTCGTAATTTTTATCTATAAATTATTCATTCAGTTTCAGGACTATCCAATATTTAAATATGTATTATCTCGGATTATTAGATTCGTTAAGATTTATGATTGAAATTGAAAAATATCTTCAAATATTTATTTAATTTTATATTTCTTAAAGTTACGCTTTTTTCGTAACTTTTATAATACTTGATATATTATTTACAAAAATAAAACTAGCCAATACTGCCTCTCAACAGTGAATCAATTAACTATTTCTAAATAATATATTTTATACTAAAACTATACCGGTCGGCTTTATTATAATTAATTCCCAGTAATTCATTTACAATGCATCTAATACGTATTCAAAATATATATTGCATTTGAATTTTGAAATATACGTAGAGAAATTATAATTACTATTTGAAGATTAATTTACATTAACAACAAAAAATACATTAAAAAATACAAATGTACTAATGTATAACATGATACACACGTATATATTTAATTTGCATATTATAACATAATTTTTTAATTCATTTAATATCATTTATGTCATGATATACTTAAAAATTATTATAGAAATAACATAGAAATACTATTTATTATTTTAATATAATTATTAAAATATTCTGGGAAATAATACTTTTAAAAAATCTCATCGTGCTATAAAACTTTAATTCATTGAGTGATTAAATAATAAAGAACAATTTCAAGTTAATAAGTTGAATTGCAGTCATTACACTTTCAAAATAGAATTTACAAGTTTGAGAAATTAATGTTAAATTGACAATATTGCGATTTAAACGCAATAATGCTCATTAACAGTTGTTATGGATCAATATCTTAAAATTAAGATCAATTTATATTACTTTTAATATTACTCATATGCTGAATTGTAAATTTAAATTTATATAATAATAACAACAATAAAATAATAATAATAATAATAATAATAATAATAATAATAATAATAATAAGAAGAAGAAGAAGAAGAAATATTATTTAAGTAGCCTGAAGATATAAACATTCTTTTTTTGTAAGATTGAACAGTTTTATGAACTATTTTATAATATTATTAACATTCACCTTTTTATTATTAAAATTAGTAATCATATTAAAGTCATATTAAAAAATTGCATCATCTTACATTAAAAATAGTATTACTCTTTCTTAGTATAAAAAATAAACTAAGCTACTTAGTTACATTGTACTTTTCATAAATCTAATCTGTTTAAAGACCTTATACTTTCCGGTTTTACACTAAAATTCTATATAGATTATTGTATTATATTTTATCTACGCCTGGTATCTATTGTAATATGTGTAATTTTATGATCTGTATAACATGCAATGAAATATGTGGTATATCTTCTGATTACATAATTTTTTATATAAGCATCTTTATTTATCTTTTCTCAGTTTAAATATTTTTGTAGCATTTATTTTTACATAATTATAATATTTGTATCACGTATTATAAAAATCATATGTCACATTTGTGCAGAAAACGAATAGTGTTGCTAAAAAATTTATATTTCCTATTATTAGGTTATAATTAAACTTTCAATTATTTTACAAAATATAAATATGTATCACTCAAGTACATTATAATATGTTAATATATAGCTATGAATTTCTGATTATACTTTCATTATTGTCCTGGTAAATTTAAATTTATCTAATTTAGTAAAGGATCTACTGATAATTTTTGTACGTGTATTTTTATGAGATAATCTAGATCTATCAATTATTAAACATTAATGTATATTTATATTTGCTTTTAAATCAATTGTTATTCATAATTATAATAACACTATTGCATTTATTATTATTATAGCTTTATTATTTAATATTAAATTAAAAATAGTTATAAATAATAGTTTTAAACTTGTAGTACTTAAAGACATCGATCGTTATTCTATACTATTAATCAAATAATATTTATAGAATTAACTTGATTAAAAATGTTGTTAATACAATATTTTATTTTAATTTATTATTTATTGTAAAAATCTCTAATAAATTATTTTTTGTCGTTCTTTAATATTGGAATATGATTATTGAATAACTAATTTAGCTATCTTTTAATTATATTGGCACTTTATGTATTTTGATTAGTAGTAAGATGCTTGTTAACCTGTAAATGATTCGAAAACATTTTATTTATTCATAGTAACTCTTTAAATTTTCAAAAATCCATCCTCAAATTCAATTTGAGGATTTCAATTATATCAAATTGAAACTCATTAGAATATCAAAAACCCATTAGAAATTGCTTCTTATATTGGAATTTATATTGATAAGTTTTTTAATATTTTTCACATTTAAAGTTACTTTACTTACAATATAATGTATATAACTGTTCGAAATATGTTTCATGTAATATTAATTAACATCATATTTAATAAATTACATAATTATCAATTTTCAGAAAAATAATAATAAATAAAATTTTGAACTAATTTAATAAAAACTAATTTATTATCTATAAAGATAAAAATAAAAGAAATAATTATTAGATTCATTACAAACTATTTTCATATGTATTATACGTAAGAACACACGCATAGTATCGATATATTATCCTGGAGTAAATCAAGTTTATCTTCAAGAAATATTTGATTATTATAGAAAATTATTAGTAATTAGTATTATGCGTCGAAGGGTAAGGATTTTAAACATACTTGTAAATATTTATTATTACAAGAAAATGAAAATTTATAATCAAGTACAAAGTATTATACTTTATAAATTGAAATTTCAAAAACTCATTTTCGCAAATCAAATCTTTTTATTCATT
>JAPYYT010000828.1:0-37205 GCA_030522565.1 Ceratosolen corneri | reverse complement strand
TGCATGTGAAACGTGGACGTTCAATGCAACGGAAAGTTCGAGGCTAGAGATTTGGGAAAGAAAAATACTGAGGAAGATTTTTGGAGGAAAGAAGATAGACAACATATGGACCAGAAGAACAAATGAAGAAGTAAAGCAACTATATCGGGCACCGAGTATAACGGGACTAGTAAGAGCACAAAGACTGAGATGGCTGGGATACATTGAAAGAATGGCTGAAGCAAGAATTCCTAGTATGATAATGAAACGTGAAATAGGTGGAAAGAGAAGGAGGGGGCGAGTGTGTGTGGGTGTGGGTGTGGGTGTGTGGGAGAGATAGAGAGAGAGAGAGAGGGCAGAGTTGGTTCTTGATATCGATTCGGAGAGGATTCCTTGGAGCGCCGTTGTGGCAACCTACCTCCACTACTCTGGCGCTTCCCTCTACGGCGCAAGCCTGGAAAAGCTACTGCGATCACTGTGGTTTACACGAGTGGTTGCTGAACAGGCAGTAATAACCCGGCCAGTCTCCCGCGCGCGAACAATGTATGCTTGCGTACTTTACGTGGCCGGAGGCGCGAAGCAGGCCAGGACGTAGTCCTTTAGAAATCTGTTTGACTGTTCGGTAGAGGGAGAGAGTATATAGTAGTAAGGCTCTCGATATTGGCCGTGGAGTATTTATTGGCGGCAGTGTGTCAAGGGAGAAGTGGGAAAAATCGACGAAGCGCTGATGTGGGCGAGAAGTATCCTTGCACGCTGATTTTAAGCCAATTGAACGGACTTGTGTGCTCTGAAAGTATAGTTACGAGATAACAATGTTAATTACGAGCTTCGTTAAGCATGTCGGACTGGATCTTTTATAGACGGTTATTTCATTAATTAGAAGATAATTGATATTGTTTGCTATATATATATATATATATATATATGAGGAGGCATGTACGTGCTTGCATAACCGAATGAGGCTTAATTGCTGGTTTTTTGTGAAAAAGAGGTTGAGATAGTACCATCGGCAGTGCATCTTGATATAATTGCTTCAACGTTCATTCAAAAAGTTGTGACAATGTCAGCGTATTTTTAACTAGATGCTCTGTATTGTATTGACAGCTATTCGAAAATAGTAGATTTCAGCTTAGATAGTAGATTAATTAACGATACGTGCAAGTCAAGTAGATTGAGATAGGAAGATGAAAAAAAAATTGGACAAACACAGGTCTCGGCCAATCTAATTGAATATTTTTGTTTATTTGGAAGAATAAGTGCGTTCGAATGGTAAAGTGCCTTTTCAAAGTATGTGAAAGTCAGTTGGAGCTAGATTCACCTACTGGTAATAATATGCACTAGGCAAGCGAATGCAATCGATGATATTTCCAATTCAAACCTGCACCATCGCAGACTATCCGAGAACCTCTTAATATTTACTTTCGTTCAATATTATGTATTGGGTAATGTGTTATGTAGAGTAATATGAAGCGTAAGAGTGGAGTTTGAAGGAAATAAATGGATAAACAATCATCGAGATTCGGCTGGAAGTTTGAAGTACCCGATAATGATAAAGTCGCGAGGAACTTTTACCCGCTCGTGAGTAACGAGTGCAAATGAATGTGAACTCCTTTCGCTTTTAAAGCAAACTAATAGACCAGCAGGACATTTAAGGCTACTTGCTTATAAGATGGCGCGCATAAATTATATTTCCCTCTTGTAGATGAGAAGATTGTAAATTGGAGACTATTTTAAGAATATGGACATTGTTGCAAAGATTCGCAAGAATTCGAATAGACTTGGAACATAACACAACATCGTCCCAATCGAAAGGATCCAGCATGGCACAGGCATTGCAATAAATCTAGAAGCTCGTAAGAGAACTCATAAGTTGCTCGCACCTACCACACCAGAAGCAGCCAACCTCAGCAAAAATGTCTATGCGACCAGAAACCTCGAACGAGGAGTCTTATCTGAACAGCGGCCGACCATCGAATCTTTTAAAGACCAGCTTTTCCAGCACCAAGTTGGAAAGGCTTTATCGCTCCTCCTCATTACAGCAGCGTCGCGGTGGTCTCCAATGCTTCCTCATATCCGCTGTTTTCTACGACTTCTATACTTTGGCTCTGCCAGACTCCGAATTGCCAGCCAGAGGCTTGACGGCAGTTTTTCTTGGGCTGAATCTTGGACTGTTGGCCTGGGCGGAAAGGGGAACGAGGGCAAGGGATGCACTCTGGTCGGTGGTTCCCCACGTGGCCTGGCAAATATCCATAGCGCAATTGCTTGCTCAGCTGTTCCTCAAGTCCACCGAGGTCACGCCACGAGACAGCCTAGGATGGCTGCTATTGTTATTGTATTTGCACTTTGCCACTCTACCACTCAGATTATCTCTGTGTGCTCTCTTGGCTGTGGGCACCGCGGCAACTTATATGGTCTCAGTGGTTGGACTGTCCAAGGCTCCTGTGCCCATTGAAGTTCTCGTGAGTATCATGTAATCCTCGCTTTCTTGACAACAATCCAGAATGGAACTGAAGAAATTTTAAAGTCCTAACAATTGGCTTCCGCGAACATTTTCTTATAATAGGATATTGACAAAATTTGCTCCCATTACAATTTTCATTTATTCAACTTATGAAATAATTCAACTTTTCAATGCTTTTACAACATACATTATCGTACACCAAAGTACATAGCATATTAATAATGTAAAACCTGATATATACAAACCTAAAAGTATATAAAACATATGTTTTATTAACATACCTTGCACACACATCTAATACAATGCACAATAATACATACATTTATATATATATATACACATGTAATATGAGAAATATCCTATACGTACTTGGATTTAGCAAATATATTGTGCATACGATGATTTCTAGAATATAATGTTATCAATAAAGTTTATTTTTTTAAAAAAAGTTGAAAAAATCATCATCATCTTCATTTAGAACCTTTAAAGTCAAACTAAAATACGAGTAGGACATTTATTATTCAATATATTTGAAATAGATTTTGAATTTCCATTTCTCGATATATATTTTAATAATTAGACTGTAATGTGAAAATTATGAAATTAATTTGTTAACCGTTTTGATAAATTTAAACTGAAATGTTTTGAATTCTAAAATGATTTGAGAATTCGGATAGAAAATTTCAAATTTAAAAGAATGTGCAAATAATTTGATGGAACATCATTTATAAAATTAATATTCTATTAATTCAACTAGAATATTATGTAGCTGTTATTGTTAAAATTTGTTGATTATAAATCTCATGATTAAGCTAATAAAATCACACTATCATTTCTGACATAAATAGAAATTTAATTGCATACTGTTTTTTTTTCAATTATATTCATTATCAATTTTTTATTTAACTATTAGATTACTTTATAATTCATTCAAAGTTAAAAATAGTAATTGAAGCTCCATAAAAGATCACATAATTCATAAGAGAATTAAGTATTCTTGAAAGTTGAACCCTAAATTTAATAATGCACTGGTATTATACAATTTCTAACAAACTTAAAACTTATTATTATTCAACATGAAATATTCAGAAATGACAAAATATTATTTTTAATAATAACAACAACAATAAAAACAACAACATTAAACGTAGTATTAACAAGAAGGAGAAAAAGCAGTGAAACAAAGAATATTGAAAGAAAGGGACAGAAAAAATAAGCGGAAGCGTAATAAGAACGTAATAAGAGAATAAATGGTTGAATAATTAATTTCTTAGGTAAATTACATTCGTATTCTAAATCTTTCTTATTTTTTGACATTTTATCATCTCTCCTACCACTTTTCAATACGGCCTTCGAAGCTCGTGTAATAGGCTTTTAAAAAGAAAAAAGGAGATATCTTACTTTGCATATAATAGTTTTTAAGGTAAAGTTAGAACTTGAGATCAGAATCGGATTTGATTAAAATTGCTGTCTCATCGTCCTACCTTCCACATTTTGCATTATCTCTTTATCTTTGACAGGGTATACTCGTGACCCTTGAAAATAACAATTTTTTACTGAAGTTTACTGGAACCGTATTTTCAAGAAAAATCTGAATTCTTATTACTAATAATTATTACTCCCTGGAATGAAGGGTTACTCTAAAGTTTTAAATTACGATTGTAAATTAAAGTAATTAGCAAATTTTATGACAGCTAGAGCAAGTCCAAGAGGCTTATATTACAAGAATACACTGTAAATTTATCGGAAATTTAAATTTCATTTGAAGTTTAAAATTATAGCAACTATTATCGATTTTGCTTTTCGTAGAATTTTTAGTTTATTCTAAATCATTGTAGATTATTCCAATATATATTGCTCATATAAATGCAAGCGTAAACTGATTATATTGTTCAAAGTCCTAATTGCAACATTCAATTACATTTCATGTATTTAAAATAATTTTTCTCGTTACAATACTAAATTGCTCGCACATTATATAATTTTTTAATATTTGAACGGGCGGATACGTCCTTCGTTTAAATTACATTTCAAATGTACACCTTTTCGATTTATATTATTATATAGGAGAAGCAAATAAAGGCTTATTAAGAAATACAAATGACAACTATATCATAAAGTATATTTAGTTAACAATTGAATTATTAATAGAGTAGACGAAATTCGGTAATTTTTATCGCAAACTTTTATCAACTAAATATAGCATTAATTTGAGAGCATAAATTTCTTGTATTTTTAATCAATTTACCATAACTATTGTGGGGCAATGTAATTGAGTTAAAAATGTAAAATAGGCTAGAATGTAAGAGATTTAAAAATCAAATTAAATGTTGAAATGTAACATAAAGCTAATTATTTTGGAATGTATTTTATTCGATGGTCAATTAAATTTGCATAAAAAGAGAGAAATTATAAATTCCAAAATTCTTGGAAAGTTAAATAATAACTATGTCATAGGCACAATGACATTAATAAAGTGAGACAGTTTTGAAAATTCGATTTAAATTCTCGAGAGTATTGGAGCAGCGAGGTACGTCTAAGTAAAACTACGTACTGTTGAATTGCGTAAACAGTGGTTATTTTCTTATCTCGAGTGGAATATAGGTTAAAAATATTTAAGCCTCTGTGTCTTTAATGAAGTAACGAAACTACCTTCTGCCTAAATACTTTAAATACAATTGGATTAAAGACTTATTTTTACCGTCGTTTGATAAAATTCTCAGACATTTATCAAATATCATTAAATTTCATGAATCTCTTCCACGTTGTATAATGCTTTTAAATATTTGATATTTCAATTATTTACTCTGATAAATCTCTATGCTTAAATGATATTTTATATCTGATAAATCATATAAAGATAGATACTATTGTAGAAAATTAGAAATTAGACAATTTTCTACTGTACTCTTTTTTTTTTTTTTTGTTAGCAAAAAGTTCACAATCCATTATAATGTAGTGCAATTCAAGTAAGAGTTAAAGGATCGAATGCGGGCGATATAAGCCATTATCTTAGCTATTGTTACAGAAATTCAAGAAATTCAATTTTAACAATAAGCAGTTACATTACGATCTTCGTCTGATAAACATAAATAATAAGCATTGAAAGTATTGCATTTATTTAAATGCCTGCCTCTCCGAGTCGATTAAATGCCATAATAAATTGATTTAACATTTACGACTTTCTTACTATATTATTTATAAATTCATATTTTATTTATAAACTTTCATATAAATTTATTTTACAATATAATATAAACATAAATATAACTACATAGTGTTATTTTTCTTAATAGTTATACAAATAACTTTCCTTCAAAGTATAATTACCTCGTTTCGGCAAAGTACATTTTTTTATTTTTTTTACTTATATACTAAAAAATAGCTCAACATGTTTATTGGTATTTTTATAAATAATCTTAATTAAAAAAAAAAACTCATACCTATTAACTTATTTCTAAAAAATGAAATAATTTTGTTACTATAATAGTCAAAAATATAATGTCATAGTTTTCTATTTTAATGTACATTTGTCTAAAGTACAATAGTAGTAACAGTTTTTTACAGTTATTTACAACAGTTAACAATTATTTAGTGTCTTTAAAAAGTGGTTTAAAATTTCTTTGAATAGATGCCACTATTTAAAAAGAATATTCAAATTGAATTTAAATCTCAAATGTGATTAAGGAAATTAATATTATATATAATGCATGACCTTAATTATTAACAATGTAATTTGATTGATTATTTTTATTACGATTTATTCAAGTTGTTTCAATACTTTGATAAACGATAATGCATAACTATTGTATAAATAATTGCTGCTTATATGTGAGTCACTAGGTAGACTTGTAATAAAGAAAAAGATGAAAAATGTATTCACTAATTCATTAATTTATTATTGAGTTACTTATATGCCTCTCTAATAGAAGCTGCAGAGAATATCATTAATTTCAATTAATAATTTAAACGGTTATGTCAATGAATATAGCAGTGATTTTTATTTGGAGTTATGAGAAAAATGTTTAATATGTCTTGTAATATTCTAGTAATGTTAATTATTTTAATTTTCTCTTTATTACAATTCAATATTAAAAATAATTTTACTATACGTAAATAAACTACTTTATCTACAAATTTACCAGATTATTTTTATTTGTAGTAGGAAGTATCAAAATTTACAATTACTTTTATCTGCTTTATATTCCTATTCGAATTTTTGAAATTCCGAGAACCATTAAAAAAATAGTTAGTCTTTATTTAAACGAATAGCTAATATTTTACAGTTATAATAAGCTTGTTACTATTTAATATTAGATTTTATCGTATAAGTTACAGTTTTTTTCAAGTTAATTTTGATATATATATATATATTTCTTCCATATTTTTGTAACTTCTCAGTAAAATGATTGAGCTTGAACGTGTATATATTTTACTATTTTCTATTATTATCATTTTTCTCATAAAAAAAAGTGTACAAAATGATATTACAAGATTACGTTATTGAAAACTAGAATAGAATTTAATTTCGGAACGTAACATCTTGTGATATTATTGTTAGCTCCAGATCCTTTAAAAGACGAGATTATGATCCTTCTTATTTTGTTCGAATAAAGTTGATTATCAGTCAATGAAATAATTATGATATTTTTCTTTAATTTCCCTTTACAAGTGAAAGATATTGCGCAGAGAGAGAGAGAGAGAGAGAGAGAGAGAGAGAGAGAGAGCGAGGCTTTGATATTTTCATAAATCAATACTTTATTTTGACATTTGACACGGTTTTAACGGTAGAAGCTCCCGAAGCAGTCAAGCGTCATTGTAAAATTTTGATTTTCCTAGCAATCGCCCACCAAGTTGTCAATTATCGAGGCGCATAATAACAAGAGCCTGCGTATTTATTACAGATATTGACGGTGACACTGTCGCTATGTGCGGCGGCACTCGGTGCATCGAGCTATTCGCTCGCTGAATTCCAGCAGCGGCGAGCCTTCCTCGAGACCAAGCAAAGCCTCGAGGTGCAACTCATCATCGAGGAGCAAAGTGCCGAGCAGGAGAGATTGCTGCTCAGCGTCTTGCCAGAGCACGTTGCCGTAAAAATGAGGCAAGATCTTGGCGCCTCGCTCGATACCCAGTTTAAAAAGATCTACATGTCGCGTCATGAGAATGTCTCCATACTTTATGCGGATATTGTTGGCTTCACGGCCATTTCATCGACGTACTCGGCCAGCGAGCTCGTCAAGATACTCAACGAGTTATTCGCTCGATTCGATCAGCTCAGCGAGAGGTGAGTAATGATAATTATTATTTATTGGGCATTAAACCTATTGCGAAACACGTGATAATTGCTTTACACCTGTGCTTCGTACCAGTAAAAGTAATGCCGCGCAACTGTATATAAATTGTGATGTAGTCAGCATTTTAGGTTGAATGGAATTAATTTAGTTTCATTCCTATAACCTACGTTGGCAAGATAAAACTTGAGTCGACATGCTTTGTGAGGTACGAAGGGATAATTTGAAGTGGCCTACAATCGATTTCCATGATTCGGGAACTCGAATTCGTTGAATTTTTCCACACCGTTGCGTTACGTACCTTACCTGCCTACTGCCTACGATCGATGCAAATCAGTTAATCACAATTATAACGTACAGAAGAGATTTATGATAATCTCCTTTCTAATTGTTTCTTGAATAAGAGCAATTAGCTTTCATTTATTTATAGACGATTCCTTTTCCCTCCTGCTTTCTTACTCTGTTTATGTGCATTTTCATGCTCTTATTTTCTCCTTTGAACGCTGTTATTATGGAATAATCCAAGCTAATTCATTCTGACACAGATTCCACTTCCAGTACTCACAATTACATTACAGCAAGACCTTTACCTAATTGTTATTACATGATATATAATACACTCCTACGTATATATTATATATTGTTAGATCTGCCTTAAATTTTACCAAAATTCTCGTCTCTAAAGGAACCACTGATCAATTCGTATACGATAATAAAATCACTAGATTCTAAATCTTAATCCATATGTAATAAATGCATTGAATAATCTCCTTATTTTGAAACTAAATCGAAATTTAAAAAAAAATTTTCCTATTATATATTTAAAAGATGCAAAAATGAATTCAACTAAAAATATAAATTGCATATGCTTCAAAATTTGCTTTCAAATGTGCTTATTTCGAGAATTTAGTTCAATTTTGTCAAATAAACTATTGGCTGCAAACAAAAGTTTTACGTACCTAAGCACTTTCTACAAATACATGACATATTTTGTCAGATTCTATTCTTTCATCGTGGCAAACTAAATCAAATATTTAAGCCCACAATTATAAAGTAATATCAATGTAAATAGACAAAATAATCAGTTCAATGATTCGAATTAAATGAAATAAAAAATCAAAAAATTGTCATTAAAAGAATAAGTTTTAAGATATAAATATTTTAAGATCTTAATGATATGTATAAATTGAATAAACAGTCGGAGAAAAAATGCATATAAGTTGTATAAAAATTTGATTGGAAATTTAGAAATTGGATAGACGGTTCGATAGAAAAATGTTTAGGGGAATTGGAAATGATTCATTACACACTAATCATACTCAATAATATTGTTACTTTAATATATTCGACTTAATTTTAATTTCTTCAAATAAAAATCTTCTACGCTTTTTTCGCCTTTAGAAAACTATTTGCTCGTATTTAAAATAGTTGCCTATATTCTTCTTGTGAGCTTATTTCGTGCTCAGTGAATAAAAAAGCGAAGGAAAGATGCACATTCAATCGCAAATTGTACTGTCATCAGAATTTTGCGTTTTACCGTTAAAAGAATAATGAAAAATTACTCTCAACTATTTACCAAGAGATTATTTTTTTCATTTAAAATAAGTTTATTGGTAACTGTAGAATTCTAAAAAGTATAAGCAAATAAGAAATCGAATAATATTTATTCACATCTTTATAAATGTTCAATTAGTAGGAGATTATATACAAGCTTTTCCATTGATTTTTGAATTAATATTTGTTCCATTTATATTTGTAAAATATATTTTGTACTCTATGGTGAAAGCAAAGGCAATTTAATTTAAGAGAACTTTACGATTAAACGTGCATTTTTAACTCTTTCGAGTATATATTTATATACAAACCATTGGTAGTGTGAAAAAATGTAAGAATTTTTAAAAGAAATAAGTTAATAAGAAGAAATAAGAGATTTGGCAAAATTTATGCAATGAAATTATTAATGAACTGTCAGTAATAAATTTAGTTGACATCAAAACAAATGAAAGCAATATAATGTACTTAATATTTAATATAAAACTATAAATACTTAATTATGCCCGTAAACATAATAAGACTAATAAAGTAGTACCCAATAAAGAATATTATTTTATATTTAAGAGACAACTGATTTGTAATAATTTGCTGAAATTGCGACAATAATATTGCAATTGTGGTAATAAATTAAATCATAAAATATTATTGTGGCATATAGAATTCTAACAATGAAGTGATTAAGAATATCAATAACCACTCGTAGAAGTCTCGAGCCCAATATGAGCATTGAAAATTTTCAATCTCATTAACATTATCAAATAAATATAAAATATATTACGAAATTGTAAATTTTAATAAAGCATAATTTAACAAACACATTACAATAAAATAAATCTCCTTTAAAATAATCATAAATCTTGCACTCTGCAATAAAAAAAATCCAGAGTACTATTTAAATTAGCATGTACATTGTCGGTCGCTAAGTACAATGAATGCAATGAAATTCAAATGTCACAATAATATCATTTGCCTTCTCTATCTTTCTGCTTTCTATGTTTTATAACGATTATGCAACCAATACGCTGTAATAATAAATAGTTTACTTATATTGAACGTAAATAACATTGTTTATTTACTTCGTTTAACCTAATATTAAATTATGTTTTACCATCACAGCCAAGAGTAAGACCATTTTTCCCATATAAGAAGAATTAAGGAATTCAGTTCAATGAAAATTTCTGTCTCTTAATTTTATGTTATTTTTTCTTACCGTTTCTCTTCCGCTTCTCATTCAATATACGTCTTTATTGCACCAAAAGATCGTGTACGAATTTCTTATTAAATCACGAGATTCAAGCTACTTGCCGCCACTTTACGGGATGATAAACAGAAGCTGTATTGAGAATTTATCGCGAACGCGTGCTCGTGGATTTTTTGAATTTCGACTTTGCATTCACGAACATCATAATAACATTTATCCAAATCCTGGCACTTACACATAATGTAACCAGTACGACAGCGGAAGAGAAAAATAAATAGACAGAGAGCTGTATAGACTACCGGCGCCCTCGTTTATGACGCATGTTATGCGTCGGTAACGATCGATGAACCGTTTCCAAGTGCGCCCGAGAGAGTACATTACTGCAAATAATCGAATAATAAAGATGATTACGAGCACGCCAGCGAGGCAAAAAAATGGATCACGCTCTGCTGTTTTTGTTAATGAGATTATCGTACATGAAGTGGAATAATATCTGTGAACGTCCGCATAAACCTCATTATACCTGACGATTGCACTAATAGTTGCGCTAATATTTCTAGATGTTGGTCAAGTCGAAATTTTGTATGAAAGTCAGCTTGTGCGTGGACGAATGGAAGCCACATACGTTCCTTTAGATCCGAAATTCTTTTAATTAATCATATATATTATTGGCTTCCTTCCTCTGATATTTATACTTTTGCCATTAAACTTGGATATTGGACTTGTATATCGAGTTAGATGCATCTAAAGATAGAAATATATCCTCTCATTATCGTACACACGCACTCTTACGCTCGTACACTTGCATGCACAAGCCTATACATATAAAACTAAACTTATACTTTTGTAATTCCTTTGTAATTATTAATTATTAAATACATTTCATTTATTCGATTACGTCAAATATATATTCTAGAATTAAACAGCTAATTTATGTGCTAAGAGCAATACTTGAATGTGTATTATATACTACACGTATGTATATACTGTAAAGCAAGTATTTGTGGTTAACGTTAAAATAAAATTTAATAAAATAATAGTACAGATTATAGAATTGCATTGATAAGGATTATAAATAAGAATGAATAGCAATTAAATTAAGTTTCAGAAAATTTATTGAAATACGTAACATTTATAATCGAAAAGATGGAAAATGTAAAGACGTGACGCCACTAAAAAGTTTTCTTTAAAAATGGCCGATTTATAAAATTTCCCTAATGTCAGCCAATTGATGTATTTCACAAGCTCTATCGTTTATCGCAATAAAATATATTTCATTTTAAGCTCAGATGATTATTGCAATTTTGCTGAAGTAGTTAATGGCAGAGAATTGACTCTCAAACTAATTGAAAATAAATACTTTCAGCATTTGCTTTTGCAATTAAATTTATTTTCTCCAAGTACGCTTTTATTATTTTTTTTTGTTTCAATGATTAAATTCAACTATATATTTTTATTACAACTGATTCAATATAGCTGATGGTACAAGATGTAAAAAGTTATCTACAAATCTAAGATCAAAATTTGAATTTTTTTACCATGAACTTATTAAAATAATTAAAAAATCTGTATGAGAATTAAGGTCCTTTGTAAAAATATTAATAAGAAATAAAGTTAATTCATTATTTACATTATTTTTTAAATTAATTTTCAGTCTTCTTATCTACATGTGTAACGATCTATTTCTATTCTAATTAAAATGATATTTAAATTTCAAACATACTTCCGCTACATATTTATATCCTGATTGAAATGTTATTTAAATTTATAATATACAGTACTATTTTTAATCTATTTTAAATAATTATTATAGCCTGCGAGAGTTAAAATGTAAAAGATAGCAGTCAATATTTTTCAATTTAATTTCAAATTTTAATTCTTTTCAATATTCACTTCAATAGCAATAAATATTTATCCAGTGGAAGTTTACTTTGATTTTTAATAAATGGAAATATTTTTACGTATTATCGTGCCACTACGTTTACAAATTGTAAAGAAACAAAGTTTAATGTTCCGATTAATTTATATACGAGGTATGGGTAAGTCATCGAAAAAATAATAACAATACTCCATAATGTACGAAATATAAATTGAATTTTATTTATAAGCACTTTAAGAAGAAAACGTTCGATTATCTTGAAACAAAAATTTACTTTATTTAGGCAATTATCTGGAGATATATCGTCCTTCATTGTAGAGTAGAGATTGTCGAATAAAAAATTATAACCTTCATAACTCTTTTTGTAGTAGTTCTGAATGGACTTTCCACTCATACATATAAGAAGAAAGGAAACGTTCAAGCATCCATTAGGTTGCCAAGCTTGAGTTGGATCAATCGAAATTCAAGAGAAACACGTAAAAAAAAACGCCAACGGAAAAAAAGTATACGATGAAGAAAAATACATTGAGCGTGAAAAAGAAAAGAGTATCAAACGAATACGACGAAAGAGTTTAATCTAATATCTGAAATATTACAATAACTTTAGTTAGGCTCATATTTTTTAGAATTACAAAAAAAAATTATTATCATTAAAAGTTATACATCAGCCACTTGGTAAAAGTAATAAAAATAGAAAATCAATTCCGAATTCTCATTCAAAATGTCGTTCTTATTATTATTATTATTAGTATTATTATTATTATTCACCAGTAGTATTATCACTAGTAGTAGTAGTAGTAGTAGTACTAGTAGTAGTTTAACTTGTCTGGTACATTTATATAAAGATTATTAATTAATTATTTTATTTATTAGTTTTAATAAGAATATGTTAAGTCGAAAAACAAATCAAAGCAATATTGTCGTGTTATATAAGTTTGAATTATTATAAAATAAATGTAAATTCTTATGCAACGTTAAAGCTTTTTTAATTAGTATCTATAGATAGTATTATGTCAAATTTAAAAATTTACAAGGTTGTAAAAAAATTTCTTGCTTTATCTACATATAAAGCATTTATATTATATTTCCGAGTGGAGTGGACATTATTTATCTTTAAAAATAATGCATAAATGCTTATAAATCTTTATTACCATAAATAATAGCATTATTTATAATACATAGGAACAGTGACTTTATTAATACTGAGAATTTTATAAAATGGTTTAGTATTTGCTCGTAATAAAAACTTTGCATCTAACGATCATTTATAAAACGTATTGATACAAATTCGAATTATGATGATTTATGATAAGGAATGCGGTATCTCGTAATAAAGTGGTCGGCAAGAAGACTAACGGATTTATAGAAATTGAGTGAAAAAGCTCCTGGGAAATAAAATGTTGGATGAAAACAAAGTTTTTGAATACTTCAGAGATTTAAAAAAAGTTCTCAACGTTTAGCCTACGATAATCAAATAGTATGTCTGATCTATAAAATTCTATGTATTAGCTTTTTCTTCAATTGACGATGGTAATGTAGTACAATAAATATTGTACATTAAATTATTTGATTTTCCAAAGTATCCACTTTTCAAATAGAATTCACAAGCGAGATAAGCCATTCATATGTTTTATCATAATTGATTAATAAATGTTAAATTATTGTTACAATAAGAGAACCGAAATATCGTTTTTTTAACAATAACTTACACATTTATTTAGATTTTTACAATAATATTATTTACATTATTTATACAATATCTATGCATTATTATTGTTTTTTATATTATTTATAAAATAACATTTATTTATGAAATTAGTGAAGGTATTGCGCGTTTGTAATTAATTGAATGTAAAAACATATTTACTTAATTATGATGTTTTATGTACAAAAGTAGCGATTACAATTTTATAAAAGTGAGGCTGAGATTTGGATATTAGTTTGTAACAAGATTAAAGGCATGTAAATTTTGCACATAATATTTAATGTATAATCTTATGAATATACAAATGTTTCTTTGAAAATCTCCTTTAAAATAGGTTTATAAATAAAAGTGCTTCATGTAAATGAGACTTGTAAAATAAAATTAAAAAATATAGGTGTTTTAGTTCCAGGCTTGAATAGTTGCGATAACGAAAGCAATTTTTGTAAAAAAAACGTATCCTCAAAGAGTACGTTGGGAAGATTGAAATTTATTTTAATTTATTCATTATGTTTTATTATGTTTTATTGTATATTATATGTTATTGATTATTCATTAAATGCCTTTGCATTGGAATAATTGACGCTCATCCTATGCTTTCACAGAGAATTATTAATTCTCGCCATACAATAAAGTCTTCTTCAGTCAGATTCAATATAGCTACTTCCAATATAGAAATGTTTAGCAGTAAAAATTGAATATAGCAATTATAGGATGTAATAAGTGGATGTAGGATTGAATAGTCATGCGATATAATGAGTGGCCAATTAATTTGAACCAAAGAGCAAATCGCCATTAAACACTCGGGACTCGGGAATGCTGAAATCGTGCGATTCTTTGATTAAACGATTAAATAATCATTGGCTCCTCCCTTAAATCGTAGGTACGAGCAGCTGCGCATAAAGATCCTGGGAGACTGTTATTATTGCATAAGCGGCGCACCGCAGGAGCGACCTGATCACGCGGTGCTCTGCATCCACATGGGCCTGTCGATGGTCGAGGCAATCAAGTATGTACAGCAAACAACCAACAGTCCAGTTGACATGCGCGTGGGCATCCACACGGGGGCAGTGTTGGCTGGTGTGTTGGGCCAACGTCAGTGGCAGTTCGACGTCTACAGCAAGGACGTCGAACTCGCCAACAAAATGGAAAGCAGCGGTAGAGCTGGGTGAGTATGTATAGGTCTTTATCAACAGACTGTATAAACAAGCTGGCATATTGATGTCTGTATTAAGTAAGGGAGAAGCGGGCAGTTTAAAGGAGGCATGATATGCTTCGTGTGCGTAAATGTTGTATTATTTATTTGAGATGGAAGGTGGCCGGGTGCAGGAATTATGGCGAGGAAAGGAATGGAAAGCAAACTAAATTAAAGGCAGATATTAATTCTGCAGAATAACGAGAATGTTTGAGTAAGATATAATTGAATAGGAAACATCGTGATTAGCTTAAATGTTATTCTATCGAGGCTGGGATTATATAATTATAAAGAATTGAGTTGTTTGAGCGAGGGAATTTTTTTTTTGTAAAAACAAAAAGAAAACATTTGAAATTAATCATGAATAGATAATTCAGTATTCCGTGACGAATTAAGATGAAATATGAAATGATTCCTCGATCAACTGTATTAAATAATTCTTGTATTTCCAATGAATATCCCGAGCATTATTTGAAGTACAGAAAAATTATTTACAATTTTTGTATTATTATTGTTATTATTATCATCATTATCATTATTATTATTATTAATATTATTATTATTATTGTTGTTGTTATTATTATTATTATTATTATTATTATTATCATTATTACTATCATTATTATTATTATCATCATCATCATCGTCGTCGTCGTCGTCATATTACGACATTAAATGCAAATATTAAAAGCAACACGGACTCGTTAATAGTAATACTGAAATACGACGTAAACTAAATGCAAGCAATTATGTATTATTAATATTGTTATACATGAAAAATAGAAATTATAACGTAAGTGATGGAAATATTTGTATACACCGGGACCCAACATCCTAATGAATCAAACACTTTTAAAGTTTTAAGCACAGAGCCTTCGTAATAAAGCAAGTGAAATATAATGAAAAGAAGCATTGTGTGTGAACTTTGAAACGTGCATCATAATATACGTATCATTAGAATTAAAATACAGTAGAATGTGGATGTAAAGGGAATGAGAGAGAAATGAAGGGTAAAAGTACGAAAATGGATCAAGTTACATGAAGCATATGGCATGACCTGATATATAAGTGTGCTTGTAGTGTAAAAGTTGTTGGCTTTATTTCCTTCACTTTTTTTTACTATGGTCCGTCTTAAATTAAGAATTTTGTTCGGGAAAGTTTTTCATTTCGACTTTTACGTTCAATTCCATTTTCATAACAAATTACTTTAATTATATCGAGCCTATTAATTCTTATTTACACGCAATGTCGAAATAGTCTTACTATATTCGACAATAGACCCCGTTCATATGTATTTCATATATATTTAAATATGCATTGAAAATAGCTGCAGTTATGCTTAAAGCGAACATTAAATGGAATTATTATTGAGTATATTAATTATAATGCCGTCTCTTTCATTAATTGTAGACGAGTGCACATTTCAAATGTAACTCTAAGCTTTTTAAGCGGCGAGTTTGAAGTTGAGCCAGCTTATGGAGAAAAAAGGGAAGAGGCTCTGCAGAAAGCTGGCATTACGACTTATTTTATTGTCAAAGCTCTGAAACCATTTAAACCGGCTTTAACAAAGAGTTTGGCGTCGCTGGCCGACGTTGAATACTCGCGTGTTATTACTAATGTCGATGGGCAGAATAAAGAGGATTCGGAAGACTTTAGGCAGAGACTACGCAAGGAGCTGGACAGTCGAGGTATGCCATATATTGTTTATATTTCTTTCTTTTATTAGCATTTCGCTGAATATAATTTAGAAAGCATTGGTCGTCAGAAACGAATGCTTTTCAAGAAGCGCCAACAATTGTTCAAATATCACGCACGAACGATCCCTTTCGTGAATGCCAGTCAGTAACCTGCTTAGGAGTATCGTCCAAGTGCCTTATTATACATATACATATACATATATATATATGTGTGTACTATATATAATGTCTTGGTATGAGTTAAGATGCGTCGGGTAGTGCATATGTGTGAGGGGATTGGATATTGGAAAAAAGGGAGGAGCGAGTAGGTAGAATCGCTCTTCCAAAGTCCCAAATCTTAGTGAGCCGAGGTAGAAGAGTGCAGTCGACTCCTGGACAATGGCCACGACAGGATTGTGGGGAAAAAGCAAAGAAAAAAATGAGCGACGCTTCGTGGCCAATGTGAATCACTCGCATTTCACTCGGCGATATTGCTTTAGGTGCTTTCAAAAACTCTAAACACACACGTGAAGTATGACCGATAGGGTACTTTATTACCAAATTCAGCTGCTTATAGACATTAATATGTATTGGGTAACACATTGATACACAGTTTTTCCATAAGCAACAACATAATGCATCATGATACAATCTATTCATAACTTTATAGATTATTTTTACTTTCTTAAAAAAAAAAAAAAACAAACATGTATCTATTGTATTTGAGCGTCATATTTCGTAATAGTTTTAATATTTCGTGAATGTATTGGGTTAAAGTAATAACGGACAATAATACATTTGCATTAGATTTAGCGTAAATACTGTAAATAATAAATTTTGTTCTTGCTAACAATTTATCCTTACAATTCATCTTGACAAATGTCCATTCTTATGATAATATGTATAAATAATTGAAATACAGATATTGGGATAAAAAACAAAAATTATTATTTCACGAGGCCATCTCGGTGGGAGGAAATGGCGTAGAAACGATTATTTCAATTGCAACTCTTAAGTTGCGTAAAAAACATTTATTATTCAACTCCAACTCTTACGTATTTCTCAATTATTCAGTTTTCCTCGCTGATAATATAATCGGATATTGCTCCATTTTAGTACTCTGAATGCATTCTAACCCATTTCACTTCACAATGCTTTGTTCACCTATTTCCCCCCCCCCCACCCATAAGTAAAGAGTCTCGTTGCCCAGGTATAGACGCACATTATCTTCCGAGCTTCTGACTAAAATACGTTCGTAAAAGGTGAAATATCAAGCGAATACGTAGCAATTGAAATATTATTTATAAGTGACACTTTAATTAACAGTCTAATTAAAAAGAAAAATATAAAATGGATAAATAAACGACTAGAGATATGCCAATAGGTTATTCGTCTCCGATCAAATGATTTTCATTGCTTTACCGTGTTTGAACATTGAAGCGCATTTTACGAGTTTTTTGCTTATCTTGCAATCGGTGATTGATTTAGGCATTCGTATTTGCATAATTACCAGCGAGCTTCTATGGTAATTATAAGTTTTTTTCTCTTTCATCTCTTTTTCAGTATTCACCCAATTGCTTTGGAAATTATAAAATTATCTTTTTACTATTGGTACACTTCCGCGGAATCCTGGATGATGCTCGATTCGATATTTCATAATTGAAACTTGCATAATTGAAGTATTCATATCCGCGTAGATTACTTTATCAATAAATAATTTGTCAATGTACTAATAATTATCTTAGCGTACGTGTTGCCTTTGGGGCTTGAGGGTAATGCGCTCCTGTACTTTTTATATTTTCCGTTACTTAAACATTTGCTTGAATTTATTGTTCTATTGTAATTGGGATAATTTGGAGAAAAACATATTCTGGCTTACAGCTAATAGAAAAAAAATGTGCTTTGCAATTCTAAGAAATCGCCTATTAAAAATGTATAGCGACTTGATATTTTGAGCTATTGCAAGACTTTGGAAATTTTGGAAATTTGAAAGAAGTATTTCTATAAAATTCTTTGATCAGATGTAGCATTGTCATTAATGTTGAAGATTTAATTCTATTTAATATAATTTAAATTTAATATATATTTTAATATATAATTTAAAACTAATTCTATTACTTAATATGTAAAGAATTCTATGTGAAAATTTTCAAAATGAATTATTACATTATTTGAAATATATATACATGAAGTATAAATATTGTTTTCTAATCGGATATTTTTAACTTATAAATTAAGATTTGAAAAATTAATAGATAACTAAACAGTGGATATAATCATATATATTCTCAATGTAAAATTGGAAATATTTGTTTCAAATCATTCTTTTAGAAGTCTCAGTTTATAATTAGAGGAAATTATCTGAAATGTCATTTGTAAAATGATTTATTAATCAATCTCGCGCAGAGCCTTTTAAAAGAATTGTTTGTGAACTATTTGTGAATTATTTCTTTGGGGGACGCACTGAAAGTCTTAAGAATTATTATCAACGACTCTGAATTTGCACACCATCGTCTATTCTAGAAGCGTAAAGCAATAAATATTTGCCTCTTAAGCAATTGCGACTCCGAAGATGCCAGCATTAATAAATCAATTAATAAATTTTTGATATTCACGCAGATGCGCGCTTTTGAAGTCCATAAAGTGCTCAAATACATCGTATTTGTGTAATGGTTGAGCTTTGAAAGATTGCCGGATTATTTTATCATTCCATTATATTCCCGCAAACGAAACTGAAAGTACAAGGAATTTGGAGTTGATTATTTGCCGTATATCTGCCTCTCTATCCACTTGAATCTTATCCTTGTCACACTCACTCGTATGCTCATGTACACTATGCCCTTCCATTCCAATTCATTGATCAATAAATTTCAATAATATTGAGAATTTCATTTTATTTGCCACCTTTTCTCTTTCTTTAGTTCTTTTAGTCGTCGGGAGTTTTAATTTTTTAAACTTACCACAACATAATTTTCAAACGAACATTACAATTGAACGACTCGCTGAATTAATGAATGTAAATTTGTTAACGAAAATGTTAAAGTTGCCCCCCCCCCCATCATTGTAAAGGTTTATCAATAAATGTCTACGTTATTTGCTCAGTATGAAGCATCAGTCTCGTTATAATCTTACGTTACTAGAGCAGATATGTGATGTCGCACGAGTAAGTATAAAGCGCAAGCAAATTGTCCGTAAATTTCGTAAATCTCTCATTGTCGGGGAAGACAAAATCCTGGTAATTCAATATAAGCATGATAAACTTAACGATGACTTTACAGTGGGCGGAGGGGCCGAGCTGAAAGGGCAGGCATCCTGGTTGACCCTGGCGTTCAAGGATCCGACGTTGGAAAAAGCCTTCCATAGCGCAGAGGAGGCGTTCTCGCCGTTATCATTGCTCGGCGGCCCGTTGGTGATGATATGCTCGTCGCCAGTCTGGCGGCTCCAACCCTGGGGTCCATTCACCTGGGGTGGCGCGGGTGTGGTCACGCTTTTCGGAGTCGTCCTGGCCGGGGCGACCTGCCTCGGGAGCGCTGTCCGCGCTAGGTGGCTTCGACGAACCCTCGCCCTCCTCATGATCTTTTCCATGAGCGTCTTTCTCCTGCTGGACATGGTGCGTTCATTATAACCTATAACTTTACGACAATTTTCATAACTATTTTCGGCGCTGGCTGATCAGCCGCGCGTGCAATAAAAATTGGTAAGCATTGACGCATTAGCAGTTGATCGGCTATAGTAGTGTGAATTGATAAAGGGCTCGTGGCTAATTATTGGCGAGCCTCCGCTAGAAGAGGAATACAAGTTCAGCGCGCTTGCAAAAATCTAAAAATACCTTTTGGTCCCGCGATAACTTGCGTGAATTTTTTTTTGATATGAAATTTGTGGAGATGTTTAAGGTCGTCGCGTAATGTGCTTTGCAGGGAAATTGCGGCATAATCGACGAGCTGGACTTGCCAACGAACGCCTCGGTGAGCTGGTCGCCTCGCTGTCCTTATCCTTCCTATTACTCCTACGTTGGCGTCCTCGCTCTCGTCGTTATCTCCATGCCCGTCTACATCTGCTATCTCGGCAAAGCTTTCCTCATGTTCACGATAGCGGGAGCTCAGTGCACCGTCAACGTCCTTTTCCTTGGCTCGACTCTCGACCGCGAGGACTTGGCCTCCACCTCGCCAGGTCAAAATATCTTTCACCTTAAGTATTCGTTATCGGCCACCCTACTGACGATAGCTGTTGCGCTTGTCGTTGTAGCCAGATACGTAAGTTTCATGCCTCCTTCTCACTTCCGAATCTTAAATGCTATTTGATATGCGAAACTAATACGACAATATTTATCTATATATATATATATATATGTGTGTGTACTTTTGACATCATATTAGTTTTGTGCAAGCTTAAAGGAATAGTAAGATAAAATGGATGAATATTGAGTGGCTGTGGATGATGGCAGGCATATTCGGCGACAGTGCACAAAAGTAATTAAATTTCTTGGAGAATGGGAAAAGTTAGTCGAGTGTCGTGGGAAGATTAGAGATAGAAGAGAATTTTCAAGCTCAAAAGCATTTTGCATTAACTAATGCTATGGTGATTAAGTATATATATATATATATATGATTATTATTGCGTGGATTGGGCCAAAAATCACGGTGAAATATACGTAAATAGAAGTATCTCCAATATTACTTAATCAAGTGTAATCACATTTTTATAAATTTTCTCCGAGAATAAAGAGGTCAATCTATAATCTAAAAATTCGCTCGCTTAAGGCAAAGTCTGTATTTATATAGAAACCTCGAACTAAAGTAAATTTTAAATAAGCGCTCTAATCTATATATATAAAGCCACATGTATCTCATGGTATTTAAGTGAATTGAATATTTTGATCGACGTTGAACCGACAAAATATTTAGAAATTTAGAAATAAATGTTTAATACACTCTCTCATCCTACGCAGTAATACTCAATTCATTGTCAATAAGAGGATTTTCTTTAATTAAATAATCAAACGAGGAAAAATGCTATGCTGCTGAATAGACAAATTACGTAAGGAATGAATAATCTTAAATTACTTAATGGTTTAAAATAGTTTAAAATAAAGATTTTTTCATGTGTTTTAAAAGGCTTCTATTCTTACGAGGATCCAATTCTATTTTACCTAAATGAAAACTACGCAATTTAATTCTTTTACCAAATTTTATCTCGTATTCAGAATAGTAAGCAATCTCTCCAGAATTATTCCAACATATTCACGACATTTTATAAGCAAACCAATATTAAATTAAATAACTTAATTAAATTAAACTGAATAATAGGCATTTATAGCATCCGAATGAAAGAAATAAATAATCACGTAATGAACTTTAAACAGAAATAGAATCAGATATGCGGCTAATACATATCACACTATTCATCAAGTCCATTTCAAGTGTGTCACAGATGAGTAAATTTACAATCTTACTCTCGAGTTTTCAGTTTACTACATCCTGAGATTAGCTTTTAATTTAACGGATAGATGGCTTCTATAATTGCATACCCCTCTTTCTCTCTCTCTCTCTCTCTCTCTCTCTCTCTTCTATTTCGTCCGATGTTTTTCTCTCGTTTCTACGTTAATGTTGAGCCTTGTCTGAAAAGATATCGTCTTGTGAGAAAGTGACCCAGCATTAACGTAAACGACTTGATTCCGTGAGTAATCCTAGTTAAGCTGACAGATTTCAAGTACCGATAGAAAACATCACCAAACTTGTATTAATGTAGCTGTCTCTCTATCAGAGACTATCATGTAAACGATAAAAATGGTGTATGAAAACTTAAGCAAAGGTATGCGAAACAATTTAACTGCGAAACGATGCTAAAATATTTGGATATTTAGGATTTAGATTGATTACCGAACGTATTAAAGTACTAGATTTTTCAAATATAAAAAGTGAAAAATAAGACAAAAGCTACATAGGGTAATAACACGTTTTTATCTTAAGGAGAAAAACCCATCAGTTAAACTTCATTTGGCTCTATTAAGTTTAGCATTATTAATATTTAAAAAAGTCTTAAAATAACGCTATTATAAGTTTAAATATTATAAATTTTAAAGTTACGTAATCTGTACGATGTATTAGTTAAAAAGTATTTATTCGCATTTTATTGATTGAATTTATTTAGTCTATCTATTCATACCTACTCTTATTCAATAATTATAAGCTTTTATAATTTTGTATCTTCTTCTCACTGTATGACATTGCATTGTCATTGAATATTTTACATTATCTTACATTATTTTATTAAATTATTTGGTAAATAGATATCTTGGATCTAAATAAATAGAAAATTTAAAACAATTTATAACAAAAAATTTAACACATTTAAGAGAATAAAAAAATTATAAAGTACGAATTGAGAACAATTAAACTAAATTAGAATAATTGCCTTTATTTATTTATTATTATTATTATTATTATTATTATTATTATTATTGTAATAGTTGTTGATGTTGTTGTAATTATTACTGCAATATTTATTTTAATATTTAATGTCAGAATAATGATCTTATGTTGAGCGTTGCTTAACATAGTTTGATAATGATTTTATATATAATTATAATAACACATTCAAATAATATTATTTTATACAATTAAAGTAACAGACAAAGATTTCTACGTGAAATATACATTTATATATGTGTGTAAGGTAATTTATAAAAAAAAGTTTAATTGATGATGTGACTTTCTCTTTTAATATCGATAAATGTCGGATTGTAGGATAAAAAATTTAGAAAATTGACAACAAAAACAACATTTCTTTACAACGTGCTAGAGTGGTCTTTTTTCCCTGTAACTACTTTAATATGTTCACATAAAAAATTACAGATTTGCTAATATTATATAAGCCAATATTACTATGACATATTTAACTGAGAATTATAAACACGAACATGAGTAAATAAATATATAATTTAATAAATAACAAAGTTAAATATATTAATATTGTAATTTTTTTAGTAATTAAAATGAAAGGATATATAATTATAAGGTATATAATTATTTATAGATATAATACATTCGATTGTTCAGTATTTAGAATATAAGAAATGAAAGATTTTTTAATATCATGTTGTTCGTTATGTGAGTTCTACTTGAATTGGAAGGGCAATAAAACTTAAATGGGAAATAATATTAGAATAATCATTATACGTAGATTAATTTAATATTGTTACGGAATAATAATTGTATGAATGTATATAGATTGTACATATGGCTTATAAAAGACTCCTAAAGCGCTTGTATTAAAATACTCACATACGTACGTAGTTGCGAGGGGGGATGGGGTGGAGTGTGTGGGGGGTAGGGGTGGGGAGTGGGAGGGAGGCGATTTAACTTGACTATATTTGACGTATTATTTGAGCTTATTAAATGTACAGACGGAAAAGGCGCGACGAGTGCTGTACCTGCGGGGTTGCGAAGTTGAGGCTCAACGTGAACGAGCAGCGGACATGAAGAGGCGAAACGGCGCTTTAATATATAACATCCTGCCGCCTCACGTCGCGGCCTACTTCCTTTCTAACACGCGCCATCACGACGACTTGTACAGCCAAAGTTACGCGGAAGTTGGCGTGCTTTTCGCGAGCATGCCGAACTTTGCCGATTTTTATAGCGAGGAGAGTATCAATAATCAAGGTCTCGAGTGTCTTAGGTTTCTCAACGAGGTTATCTCTGACTTTGACGCCGTGAGTATTCTAGGGCCTCTTTAACAATTGCTAATGTGCTGGCAAAAACCGGTGTCCTCTTATCACGCGCATACCAATGAATTGATTTGGCCACTGGTTAACCTGCACATTTCAGCCAATGATATATTTGTAAAAATCTAAATGTAAAATGCTTACGAGTTAAAATTCACACAGATTTTGGATCAAGAGAAGTACAAAGATATCATAAAAATTAAGACAATAGGCTCGACTTATATGGCCGCTTCCGGTATAACCGAATCGGCTGAAAGTGCGAATGAGCCGAAATGGCAACATCTATCAAGGCTAGTTGAGTTCTCATTGGAGATGAAAAAGGCCTTGTCAAATATTAACGAACAGAGCTTCAATCATTTTGTCCTTAAGATGGGGATAAATCATGGTCCGGTGACAGCTGGTGTTATTGGTGCGAGGAAACCTCACTATGACATTTGGGGTAACACGGTTAATGTGGCTTCACGAATGGAAAGTACAGGCAAAGTTGGATGCTTACAGGTAATTTTACTTTTTTCTTTAATTGGTTAGAATTGATATATATATATATATATATATTTATAGAGAGTTAGTGCTTTGTCGGGGTTGAAGCAGATGTCGTTAGTTGCTGTTATGTGATAAGTTATTTCTCGTCATTCTGAAATATTATAATAAACTAAATTTACCTGAATTTTAAAAGGTCGTTTTATTTAGAATTATTACTTTAAACAATTATTAGTATTATTATCAATATTATTTATTAATAAAGGCATTCTCAGTATATAAATTACAAGAAATGATGTATCTCATGGGTTATAAAGTTTTTGTTGAATATGTTAAAAAATAAAATGTGAATAAAAATACGTTAAATTACATCAATCTCTGAAAAATAAATAAATAAAAAAAAAATGCATTAAAACAATTTTATTTTCTCGCAAAATGCTAAAATATGCAGAATTCATTTATTATTGGATATTGATTGTATGTGTATGTAGACACTTTATATTTATACGCATTGAATTAGTCGATATTGTACGAAAAATTGCTTGAAAGTAGTCAATAGATTAAAAAATTTGGTCGTATTTGTTATTTAAATGATGCTTTTGTTAGAAGACAAAACAGATATCAAAATAATGGATAATATAATTTTATCAATTTTCTAAAAAATAAATTATTTATTAAAAGTATTAAATTATATTAATAATAGAATGCCAAACTGCATTAAAAAAAATAATTTATTTATTATAATATATTTCAACTTCTTAAATATATCTTTAAACTCTTGGAAAAACTCTTTGAACAACTTTCTGAACAATTGAACAATATCATTTTTTTACTTAAAATAATGCAAATAGAGTTAAATACAAATTCATTTAAATTTAAATTCAAACAATAATTGTAATTGGGTATGATTATCCAAATACGAAGTCATTATTAGGAAAATAACGTTATCATAAATCATTATCAAGTAATTATAACATTATGGATAAAAATGATTTTCGTTTAATTGCAAAGAAACTGTATACGATGAAAAACTTGGATGAAATAAAAGAAAATAATTAATTATATTTATTTTGGAATAAAACAGTGCGAATTACTAATTGAATAATAGAAATCATGTGTATTTCATGTTCTGCGTAAAATTGATATATTTATAATTTTGAATTGATTAATAACTTTTAAATTTAATAAAGAATTAATTCAATTGAATTCTCATAGGTAACTGATGAGACCCGAAAGATTTTGGAGCCGTTTGGATACGGATTTGAGCAACGCGGAATGGTTTTCGTGAAGGGCAAAGGTCAATTGCTCACGCATTACTTAATAACCAAGGATGGCGTTCACTTAAAACTCGATAGCGACTTACCCGTTGAGCCCACTCATCCAATAATTTATCAATAAACTATCCCGAGCAAATAAATAATAGCACGAAGAAATCAAGTTCTGATATTAAAGCAGTAATATAATAGGAAACTTTAGGGGACAAGTATGCAGTAGATATCAATTGAAGTATCTAGCTGTAAATTAAAATGAAATAGAGCTGCAAGTGCATTTACTGAAATGCATTTGCATACGTGTATATTAGCTGATAAAAATTCGAAGGTTTTAAGAGTTTCAATCGCGCAAAAACATTGCCATATAAAAATAACGAAGCCGAAAACTCATAATACACATCCATCCATGCATGTGTGAGCCCCCCCCCGCCCCCTCCACAATACACACACCCACACACACACACAAACCGATTTACATCGTTGACAGACGTAAATACCCAAATATTTGCATACAATTTAAGTGTGAAAACTTTTTCCTTCTTTAACACGTGTCTACTGTTTCATTATAGTATTGACGAATATGTAAAAAGTTATAAATGTATATATACATGCAGCTAGGCAAAAAATATGAAAATAATAAAAAAAAAAAGATAAAGTCATAGCTTTGTCTCTATTACGTACAGGAGTTCTGTATCGCACACATGGATTATAATCTAAAAGATTTTTCCGATCTCTGATGTGTCTATGCTACTTCTTAATTATCGAATGAATCAAATAAATTTAAACATAAATACCAATGACAAATGATTCAAGGAAACAAATTTTATTATCATGATATTGCTTTAAGCAAGTTATAATTTAGTTAATCTTTTATTATAATTACACATGCATAATATGTATGTGTATGTACCTGCATATTTTGAACATAGCCATGGGTGTCAGACGTAAATAAGATGAATAAGTATTTTGATTTTAATAACTTATAGATAAACAATTTATAGCACCGATGCTATTACATATTTCAAGGCCACTAAACATTTATTTTACTTACTACAAGTACGTTGAACAATGTATGCAGATTTGTTCGATTATCTATCTCAACAGACATTTGATTCGCTACTTATTTTTTAAGCAAAAATAAATAAAAATTATTTACAATATATATGAAAAGAGATGTTATGTAAGTGGATTTGATCGAACTTTTCAATTTACGAATTCAGAAATAAATAGAAGACGAGAATATTGATTGGAATCGAAAAAGGTACGAATAACCAAATTCTAATTCAGAATAAATATATATTTAATAGCTTTTAGGCAATGCAACGATTAAAAACTTTGCCTACCTAATATATTTTAAAAATAAAGATTATTACCAGGGTATTTTAAAAAAATTGTTGAACATTCAGCAAACTTTTATAATAACTTATATTGTATTATTATCTCATAATTAACTTATTACGTAGAAAAAATGATTGATTATATTCATTAATTTTTCTAAAACGAATACAGTGAATGAAAACTTAAAATTAAATAGAGCGAAATATCTACTGTAAACAAATTCAAAGACATTTATGTATGTAAAATTTAATTTAAAATATTTCATTCTGACTTTTTACCTTTATATTTAGTAAAAACATATTTTATAAATGGATAAATAATTTCGGTTTATTATAAATAATATCGTTTATTATGAAAAATAGCCATAATTTTATCAAGTAAATTAACACATAAATAATTTTCTTTTCCGCGATAAAGTTTTAGTGCGTAAAAATAACGTTTTAAATATTTTTAAATAATATTTTTCATGCAGCCTCTATATATAATTTTTGGTTATATATACAATGATAGAGAAGAACAAAATTTACGTGTTCATTATTATTTAATATGAAATGGATAAAATGTCGGAAAAATTTATAAATACTTGTTAACTTAAAAGTAATATATATGCCTTTGTCGAAACTCGAGTAATTCTGTTAAAAAAATTATTAAAGCAAACCTTTTTACTAATGTATGATAAATAATATTTAAATAAAGACAAATATTAAAACTTTAAATGAATATTCAATCTAGCTAAAATAAAAGTCACGAGACACTTTGTAAGTCGGTGATAATTTCGACGCGAATAAGATATATTAAATAATGTTAATTTAAATCTAAATAACATGATAACATTGATGGAATTATCAAAGTTAATACTAGAATAAATACAAATTAATAGTGTTAAAAATTTTAAAATTTTTAAATGTGAGTATTTAAGATGATAAATATATATATATATACCATATGTATATATATATATATATATAGCATATATATACCATACATATATATATACAGATATATATATACCAATCAATTGATAAAGAAAATGCATTATTTATGCACAAGATACACATTCAATTGACTTTTTTACATGTAAATTATTTTCTTTTCAAAATATATCGAATAAATAAAATGCAAAATTTTTAATATAAGTATAATATAAAAAAGTATATAAAGCACACAGAAAGAAAATGAAAAAAACTATTATTTGTTATAGTATTAAATTATCTCGACAAATTAATTGATCATTAAACGACTTCAAACATTTATTCTAACAACGTTCACGCACACATACATACTTCAAGAATTTATGTTTACGCACCCAAAATTTACATTTAAAAGTTATCCTTGTAAATCAAAGCATTTTATTTTCGATTTTGTTATTGCTCTATCCATTATAGTACAAATAATATATTAATTGATAATGTTACGAATAAATATAATTAATCTACTTTTTAATTTGATGAAATATACGAAACGAACGATTGAACAGTTGTTTAAAATAAATATAATCGTACATAAGAAATAGTTCGGGTAAAACGTGAAAATCGATGTAACATGTTTTGAGTTGTAAATGTTTCGAAACTTCATTTAAGAATTTCTATCGAAGAATCTTTATTTCATAATGAATAATGCAAGATTATTCTTTCTAATATTACTTTATTGATTAGTGTATAAAATTTTTATACATTTATTTGCTTCATTTATTTACTTATAAAATAATGTAATGAAAATGACATTATTTCGCACTATAATAAACACAAATGAAAAGATGAAGTTAGATAATTTAGATTATGAATAAAATACTTCCTATATGAGAAGATTATATTTATATTTTAATTTACTTTAAAACTTAAGTGTGATTAATAATAATATTCTATTTTATTATTACTTATAGCTATTTTAAGTAATTGCAACAAGGAATCACAAGGAATTTATTATTTAAGTGGAATATACGATACACACAAAATATAAAATAAACAATGTATACAAATAATTTATTTCTTAATAATTATTAAAACTATTAATTTTCAATTATATATGAATCGTAATCTCTTAATTAATTTTGGACTGATAAGTTATAATGTAATATATCCAATACATTCACGTTTGGATTATTTTTTCTTAAACCGCAATAATAGAATGAAGATATTTCTATTGTTGTATAAATAATAATGTTATAGTATTTGTAATTATACATATATATTTATATTTATATATTTATATATTTAATTATGGCATTTTTAAAAAATTATTAATTTATCGTGAATGAAAATTTTAGTTTTATTTCTTATATTGTACGATAATTTTTAAAAATAAATTTACTAAGCTAAAAATAATTTTAACATAAACTATGCTAAATAATGTGCTTCGAATGTAATAGTTTTTACGGAATTGAATCTTTAATTTTCATTAATATCTTCTCTTTTTGTTAAAAATACTAGGATGTATTCATTCGAAAATTGTGTAAATGTATTGTAAATTAAAAATCTTTAATTTCTAATGAGATATAAAATAAAGTTTCATTACGTTTGGAAAGTTTATTTATAAAAAATGAATGTAAATTTGTAATTCATTTCACTAGAATTATTATTGTATAGTATTTATCAAAATAAGGCTCTTTTATTTTAAATGATAGTACAAATTAGGGATTTATAAATCTGTAAAATATTTTATCTACTTCATAAGCTAATTTTATTTAAGAAATAAACGTTCGATCAGTTTATTTTTCTAATAATTATGTATTTCAAGCTATATAATTAAAATTTTATTACAAGAAATAAAGTCATCTTTTTCTAAGTAAATGAAGCATATTTGTTATATATTGGAACTATGTATTAATAACTTCCTTATTTCGTTCTTTATCGATTAAATAATAATTGTATTTATATACAATTTAATTATCTTTTGGAAGAAAAAAACCAGTATTTAATCACTTTATTAACGTGTATTTACTCATAATTTATAATGGATATTGTTTATAAATTTATTTATTTTTAATAATACAATTTACTCTTAAGTATGAAACTTAATGAACTTATGAAAGCTATTTAATCGAAGTTACAAATTAATTAATAAATGTATATACTTCAAGTTGAATTGAATTAGAAGATTTTCGTAATTATAAACAAATTATTATTTTTATATAACTTATTTTTAATAATATAAAATATTTATAAGTTTATTTAATTTTCTCATATATTATTCGTATAAAATATTTGACTATTTTTGGTAAAGAAATGTATCATAGTATTTATTGAATACAAAAATATTCAATATTAAGTTGAACAACATAGAAGAATTTATTTAAATAAATAACGATGTGAATTCTACATCTTTATATATATATTAATATCATGAATATTAAAAAAAAGAAAATTTATACTAAAAATTGATATTTTAAACATAAACTACAAAACAATTTGATCGTATATGAGAGGTGAAGGTAAAATGTAGTAAACAATCATAGTTTGAAAAAAATAACTAATAAACTAAGAAAAAGTAGCTATTGTGTTTAGTTTTAAAATTTTAAGTGTAGCTACAAAAAAAAAAAGAAAATTAAAAAGTGTAATGAAATTTAGTTTAAATGGGAAATTAAAGAAACTGAGTAGTAATAAAATAAGAATATTATAAATACTAAATTTAAGAAAGTAAAAATTCGTTAACTATATTAAAGTTTATTTTTAATTTATAGTCAAAGTAAACAATAATATTTATTTGGAAAGTAAAGAAAATTACTAATTTTATTTGTGCATACACGTACACGTGGTAAGGTACGTGGGGAAAAATAATTAATTAATTTATTTGTTTAATTATAAAAGATTTTCAGGATATTTTTATTATTTTGTAAGTATTAATATCATTGTCTATGTCCAAGGAAATATTATGAAATTATAATATGCATAACGTAAATACATAAAATTAGAAAATTAAATTATTTTCAAAACTGTAAGTGAGATTTGAAAATCATAATCCTTCATTATGAGAATAAATGTTATTATAAATGATATTTTTACTCTGAATATGTTATTTAATAATATTTTTACCACTAGTTCTCTAATTGGTAATCGTTGATTAGCATTATAAATTCGATAATAAATTCATGAATTATTTTATTACAATAATAAAGACTAATTATATATAGAAGTAATTAGCATTTATTACTAATTACTGTAAAATAAAGATATTGCAATAACTCATTTTTAATTTTATACAAAACAACGATTTTATCATTTATTAAATAACTTTTTAAATATCGACAATGTTTTCTTGGCTATTTGTATAAATATTACATGTATAATTATTCTTATAATTACATTAATGATAGATATACACACTAATAGAATAAATATTATTAATAGATTACTAATAGCTAGATATTAAATAATAATTTTTATATATAATATTGCATAAGTAATGTTTTAAAAACACACTGGTTTGTAAATTATTCTTGTATTAAAAAATTATTTTATTCTAAGTTAGATGTAATCTTGATCCCTTACATTAAGAATTATATTGTACAGGGATTTAATACTTTTTTTTCATTATAATTCGATAAAGATTTTTATAAATATGGATTAAGTAAAGTGCAAAAAGTAGAAAGAAATGTTAAATTTAAAGAGCCATAAATCTTAATTTATGTTATTTGTCGTTGTTATTATTAATGTAATTAACTTTTGTCCGCCAATTAATATGTATACATTTATAGCATACGATTATTGTCAAGAATTATATATATAAATTTAATGGATAGAAAATAGTATTTAAACCGTAAAGAACTGAAAATTCATTATAATATTCATTATAATATAATTCTCAAGTCAAAGGCCTATTTTGTACACGAAGAACTTTTACTTGTTAAATTAATTTGTTTTTTTTTTTAATATTATTTACATGATTTATATTTAAATAATAAAGACATTACATGTTTATAATGGTATTTCCATTAAATATCTTAATTTGAATTATTACTTTCATTTTGTCGAAAACCAATAAAAGAAATTTTTCATTCAATTGTTTAATTTTAAGTGATGCATTATTTGTCTATTTGAAAACGGGTTTCCTTATTACGAAAAAGCTAAAGTAATAATTAATTACTCTTCTATATTTTTTAAATTCAATTTCTATATTATAGGAAGAGTATTATTAAGTCAAAGATATCGATAAAAGTGATCTGAAGAATATTCGACAGTGAAAACAAGTAAAAAAATATTGAACTTTTTTTCTGCTGTAAATTGTATACTATTTATTGATTTTTCAAATTATTGCAATTAGCTTTATTGAATAATTATTAAAATTTCAATTACTTTTCATTAAAAGTTTTAATTACCAAATGTTATATTCGTGATGATAAATTATGATTACTGTATAAATTTCTATGTGAAAATATATTAGATTATATATATAAAAGAATTTCCTATGTTCACATTATCTTTAATATTTTTTTAGATAAAGTTAATGATAATTATTTTACAAATGTCTGGCTTTATGTGTCTTACTATATTGTTTCGTACTATATGATAAATTTGATAACTATTTATTTAAATGATCTCAAATAAATCGTATTTAAAATATTAACCAAAATTTAACTGGCATAGTGTTATATATTATATGAAATTAATTTAAAAAAATAACAAATAATAATATTTACAAATAAATGCGTCTATATTCATAAAATAAATTTATTTCTCATTATTTTCGATAGGACTTCAATAACACACAAATAGTAAAATAGACATTTAACATTTCATTCACAAGTTCATGGGTAAACGTGAATATTAATACGTTATTTTTTCAAATATTATTTTTTATAAACTTATAAATTGAAAATACGTTAAATTCTCTAAAGAATAATTAACATGAACGCTTCATACGGATAGTCACAACTACATTAGTTCTTTGTAATAAGCAATAAACAAAACTGTTATACGTGTAAATAATTAGAATTAAATAACTGTATTAATTACCAGTTTAGTTGAAGAATGCAAAAAAAAAAAAGAATACAATGACTAAAATTAGAGCAAAAATTCTTAGAAAATCTAAATACTATATGATGAATTTGTCCTTATTAAGTACGTTGGAAATTATATGTGGTAATTAAAGTATTAAACAAATTATATAGAGATTATGATGAAAATTAATAAAGTTTGTTGTCGAAAACATTTGCATTGTTCGCATACGGTGAAATGAAATATCACTGTAAATATCCTAGCACCTGAAATATGAAATTAAATGTATAGATCTATTTATATATATATATATATGGATATAAGAGGGAACAAGTTGTAACTTAGGTTCTTGATGAACATTAAAGACAAAGGAAAAACGAGCGAGTGAATAATACTTATACGATATAAAGTCAGGGAACCATAAACGAAAACTCATGACAGATTTCAGAACAAATTTATATATTTAGTGAAAATAATAAAACTTAAATAAATATGTTATGAATGGCAACTGTGCATGAACTCGATGAAAATATCTTAATAGTGACTCTTTCCTCATACCCAAACCTCTTCGAATAATCAATAAAATTGCGTAAATTGACTTTTTATCCATTGTTAATTAAATATTAGTTAATAAATATCACTTTTCAATGGCCATTACCTTGTATTTTTTTTTTTTTGAACTATTTTTAATATTTTACTTTATTTTGATTTGACATAAAAGTCATTTACATTTATTTTTAATATTATAATAATAGATAAATACTTAGATTTATAATAATAGAAATAGCAATAATTTGTAAGAAAAAAAAACATTTGTAATAAGTGTTGGAATAATATTACGTCATTATTAATTCTGTTCTATTTGTCATTTCGAAGAAATCTTTATATACTTAATAAAATCCTTGGATTGACAACATATCATATTATATCTAATTATAATTAAAGATTGTAATACAAATTGAAATTACATATTTAAATTTATAAAAGAACAATTTAATTTACTTTTACTAAAAGTTTATGATAGCTCAGATATTTTATGTAATTATATCGATTCACAAATCAAAAATTCATTTTGTTTAATTGAAACATAGTCTTTTAAAACTTATTTAATCGTCAATTACATCTTTTACCTTTTATTTCATTTCTAACGGACGTACCATTTAAATGAAAATGTGTAAGAATAATTAATTCATTCATTATAAATTAAATCGACTATTTAGAATAATTTATTTCGACTTGTAAAACAATATTTTGTTTATTGGTGAGGATATATAGTCATTGATATAGTCGCATTTATATATTAGACTATAAATCAAAGGTAAGTAAAATTTTATATGAATCGTAAGAAAAAGATTAATATTATTTATTTTTATTTTTGTACTCAAGATTCTTTAATATGTAAATAGAATTTTTTATAAATGTGAATTGTATATTATAGCTTATGGGTATTCCAAATTTTAGTTTCATATTATAATTAACAATCGATAAAATTAAAAAAAACTTTTAAAGTGACCGAAAAGAAATAAATAAAATATAAAATTTTCTCGGATATAAGAGATTACTTGGATTATTTAAAAATTTGTTATTGTAGTACGTGGAATCACGTAATTATAATTTACGAAGGAAATGAAATATATAAATTATCAGATTTTCTTTGAAAATGTTCAAATATAATTTCATAGATGTATAAATTTTAATTGTTGTTATTCGAAATTTATTTGCAATTTAAATGTAACTATTTGAAAGGATGTAAGTATTTTTTATGTAAATAAAATACTGGAATTGAATAAAATAAATTTTTTTATTGAAATACAGTATAAAGATAAAGATCGAGTATATAATTCGAATATATAATATAGAGTACTGTCTTTTACAATTGTTTATTATAAAAGAAATATAAATAAAAAACTTTTTAAATTGAAAAACTTTAAAAGTTACAGAATACTTTCTAATGAAAATATATGATATTCCATACAATTTATTATAAATTTCTTCCATATAATAAAAAAGTTTTTTATTTATTATTCCAGACAACTTAACGAAACATTCGTCAAGAACTGCAGGCTTGAAATATTATATTTTTATAGATTTATCTTTTATTTTTTATTCGCATTATCGACACGTGAGAAACGCTATTTAGCAATTTAAAGAATATATGGTTGGTAGAATTATATTACACCTTCTTGTTTAATATTTAATGTTTAAAAACATTATTGAAATAATTTATGTAAAGTAAATTATATCTTATATATTTAATATTATGGTTAATAAATAGATTGGAAATTTCAAATTAAATACATAATAAAATTAATAAAATGATATAACCAGAATATATAATTTTAGTTCACAATTCAAAAGCATATATCATTTATTCTTAGCAAAATTGCAAATATTTATATTTGAATTATATAATTAGCGAAATAAAAGTTACATTTACACTAATTGAATTAAAAATTTTATCAAGAAAACAAAACTAATAACTCGTAAACTCTTATCGGCTTTTTATAATTTTGTATATATATATATAACAATACCATATTCTTATTTGTAATGTATCTTTCCAAGTTCAAATTAGAATAAATATGATTGATATTTTTATATCAGTGTGATTAGTATATTTTTTAAATTTTCTTTTGTTTACATTATCTAATTGAACGTATGAAGTTTTCAATTACAAAACCCAATAAGAACTACTGTATTCAGTCTAACAACCGTAATTCCTTAATTGAAAAAATTGTAAGAAATCATAAGCGTTTCATTTAGAGAATATGCTTTCCTGAGTTTAATTAAGCACACATTAGAGTACAAAGAAATCCATTCTGGCAGAGTTCAAAATTTACTTTTATAGTACGCATAAACAGACTTTTATGTTATTTCGAAGTATCTATTAAAAGTATGAGTAGTCAATATTATTATTATACTTTTCTCACAATATTATAATTATTAGATTACAACTGCTGAACGAATGAAATTATCAACTTTTTTTAAAAAAAACCGCAGAAACTCTGTTATTTTAAACAAGATATGCAATATAAATGCGTGACTATTGCATTAAATCATTTTCGATTTACATAAAAACTAATTTTACTTTTTATAATAACACATCGGTTTATGTAAATTCATTTGATATTATGATATTATTTGTGTAATTATTTATTATAAATTAATTTATAAAAATATATAAAGATTAATTTTCAAAAATTTTTTCATCATAATTATTGATTTATGTCAAGACTAATAAATTTTACTGATTTTATTGAAGAAAACCATTGTATGATCTGAAAATTTAGTATTAATGGCATTATTTTTAATTATTTAATATGTAAAAAATAGTATAGAAATAATATATCTATCTGTCTATCTATCTATCTATCTATCTATCTATCTATATATATATATCTATCTATATTTATATATATATATATAATAATATATTCATATGTATATATATATATTCATATATATATATATATATATATATATATATATATATATATATATATATATGTGTGTGTGTGTGTG